>CABEGB010001289.1:0-156163 GCA_901521435.1 Crematogaster levior | reverse complement strand
CCTTATAGATATGGGTTGAAGGAATTGCCATAGCTTCACATTAGAAGTCGTGTGTGGACGAGGGACAGAGAGAGAAATATAGGTTTTAGTGTTCTTTCTCAAAATGTTCAACAATGTACATACGCATGTCAGTTAATATCGTATGGCGTGTTAATATCAAGATTGAAAGTAATATTTTGTAGTAAAAAGCGGAATAAAATAATTTTTTTTTTAGATAATCTGAAGGAAACATTTGTGCTATCATGTATATAGCAATTTAAAAAGCTATTCAAATAAAGCACAATATCGGGAGTGGGGGGAATTAAATTGGGCATCAGATGAGAGGGCTTTAATGCAAATTATACATTATTATAAGCTTTTCCACACCATCTAATATTGACATCATAAATTGGGGTAAGAAACGGTTATCAGAAATCGAGAATAAAGCTGTGGCAATCTTATGGTGTTACGTTTAAGAATTACTTAACAATGTTCAATTTTCATTTATTAAATATTATATTCCACTAACTGATTGAAGACATTGTACAAAATGTAACAATTAGATTGTTAGTATTTACTATTTTAATAAATTAAATAAATATAAGTAAAGAAATTAAAATAGCTTATTAATTTAAAAAAACAAACAATGTACAAAAGCCTTTTTTTGAGCCAAACGTTTATGCAATCAAAATACAGTAGGACAAAACACGTCAATGGTTTAATTGGGTATGGATTTAATGATAGCAGTAGAAATTAAGCAGACATTGGAAAAAGAATTCGATGTATCTTTGATACGCAAGACATTCGAAGTTAATTTTGCTAAACTTACAAATGCAAATGGCCGAGCAAAGAAAGACACAACAACACATTAACGATAAACAGAATTGACAAGTAATTTGAAAAATTTTGATATGCTGATTCGAATAATTAAGGATTCAGACTTGGTTCCAAAATCTATAACATCAAGAATTAAATCTTCGACAATGTATTTAAAACATAACGTGCTTAATATTTCCGACCAAAGTCATTCAATAATGAAGTTAGCCTTATTTGCTGCCTGTAAATTATTTAAACATCTTATTTTATTTTTTATTATTTAGTAATTTATAAATATAAAATCTGATAATTAATCTTTGAATCAATTTTTCGTATTACTACAGCTTATTCGTATTTATTATTCATATTTCTTAGCATATTGAAGAAAATGAAAGATTAACAGAATTTTTAATAATGTTAGTTCATGGAGTTCTTTAATAGTGTTAAGATATGTTTTTGTACTCGTTAAAGTAACGTTTCGAGTCTGTATGCATAGTGTGGAATCTGTACAGACATCCGGTCTGGACTCGCGTTGTTTCCGGGCGTAGCTGCGAGCGCCAGTTGTTCGCAGTCTCTCTATGCAGATGGTTTACTGTACACGTGTTAGAGCTTGCTGTAATAACGAAATTTCTCTGTGCTATAATAATAAAGGAATATAACATTCTTTTTCCTTCTCTTACGCCAACGACTGAATATCTTTTTCTGGAATACCTCATCAAATAGTCATCAAATTAGCAAGAATTATTAGAAACTAGTAAACTAATAATTTTTCTGGACGCTTAATACTTATAAACGGAACTTTTAACCAAATAAAATTTTGAGCAATAATTCTTCGACACTTCACAATAAGAGTTACAAAATATCGTATTACTTGGTTGAATGTATTTATACAGTATAGATAACAAGGAAATTAGTGAATATAAAACACATTATTATTTTTTAGTACAAAAATTATTTATATTGTTGTGCCTCTGGTCGCAACAAAATATTTAATTTGTATGATTTTCACCTTAAAAGTAAGGGCTCAAAAGAAACCAGTTAGGGTGAAAAACTCAACTCCATTTGTTTTTCCGTAGCATTTCACTCGTTTATTTCACAGTTTGTTACAACTGTTAATACAAATAGTTTAGCGTAAGATTCCGAAGGCAAGTGTCGATACGCCTTTAAGAACGAGACTTTGACGGATGTAGTCTCCTCGGCGCAATTGTTGTTACATTTCTCTCTCCTGTGTCGAGTGTCGGTGTTTGTTTATATAGGATATCATTGCCTACTACTATACCGCAATTTTTCTCGAAAAATTTATTACACAGCAATCGAAAGATATTGAGTTGCACGTTAAGAAAAAAAATACGTTATTATCATTCGACCCAAAAAATATAATTATTTGACAAGATAAAGTTGGGAAATTTTTTATTTTTATCAAACAAATTTCATATTTTAAGAATCACAGTTTTTGATAAAAATAATTAAATCAATTGTAAAGTTGA
The DNA here is from genome assembly GCA_901521435.1 of Crematogaster levior. Classification (NCBI taxonomy): domain Eukaryota; kingdom Metazoa; phylum Arthropoda; class Insecta; order Hymenoptera; family Formicidae; genus Crematogaster; species Crematogaster levior. The sequence goes on along the minus strand of CABEGB010001289.1, from coordinate 153,881 downwards.
CTATAAAATATTGACAGTAATTATTAATGAGATTAAAAGTTTAAAATGGCGAAGTAAAAATAGTGGTTATATCCAGCTGAAATGTAGGAAATTGTATGTCTCTGAAAACGATGAAATTGTTGCAAAATTATTTTATTCTGTAAAATGTAATATACCCAGATAGCAAAAGCAGGCTGCTAGCAAACTGCCAGCAGATTCGAAAAGAACTTGACAGCAGTTTGCAATCTGCTGATTCTCATATGCTTCGTATTAGTCAACAAAACCTGTCAAGATGACAACAGATTGTCGACAGAAACTGAACCCTGCTAACATAAACTGACGCTAGACTGTCAGCAGAAACCGAGCAAAGCACAATATTTGTACAGGAATTTGATTTTGGCAACTACAAATTGATATTAGTTTTTTATATCAAATTTTTATATGACGGACATGTATACTTGAGTGTTCTGTTTTATCTTTTTTGAGAAAGATGATTTTATAATTTCGCAAATTATAAGTCATATAAAATCAACATTAAAGTAAAGCTTTAAACTTGGCGTGCTTAGAAAACACACTTAATCAAAAGATTATTATATTCAACATTTACTTATATGTATAATATATAGATATATAGACTCATGTCACAATGATGGACAAATACAAAATAATATCAGCTATTAATGCAGAGTGAGTAGAAAATAATAATACAATACACAATGTGTCTGCGTGTTCATGTGCGTGTGCGTGTGTAGGAATAGAGAAGAATCGTATAGAAAAAAGTATAGTAAGGGTGATAAAGGAGGGTAGGAAAGTTGAAAAATGGATGAAAGAACTAAAGAAAGGAGGAGAAAAAGAGAAAATTTTTATTATATTATATTTATTGTATACAGGATAAAATTTAAAACTGCTATTTAAAACTCTTTGACAATACGCTTTATAACAAAGAACACATATGACAAAAAAATTCAAATAACAGTTGTTCAATTGGAATTCGACCTTATATAAGATGCCGTAAAAAAGAAGATGTCGTAAAAACAGATTGAAATCCGCAAAAGTCATTAAAAGAAGAATATTTGCAGTTACAGTGTTAAAAATTGCTTTCTTTAAAATTTTTCTATTTTTTATTTCTCACAAAAAGACAATTCACGTGTTATATCTGTTTAGCGTTATGTTTTCGGGCATTCATATTTTTAAGACATCTGTTACACTTTGACATTTAATGAATATGATAATTTCATGTGTACATAAAATAAATGTTAACTGTATCTTATTTTTGAAGCTACTGTGATAAACTTTTTAAAGAGAAATACTAGATTTATTTATATGGTTAAAGTTTATTAAAATATTAAAACATGATATCAAAGTTTTACAAATTTTCGAACTAGAATTTAATTTAATATTTAATACAATATTTTTGAAAATATTTGAAAATACAATATTTTCATTCTTCTTATTCATTGTTTCATTGAAAAGATTTCATCAGAAATCTTTTATATTGCATGCATTGGAGTTAGAGTCTAGAAGGTCAAAAAATATCATTACTTTTTTATTTAAAAAAATAATGTATACTTTTAAGATTATTTCGCTCAAGACTTATGTCACGATTTTTTTTCATATCTTAATGTTATCTTAATGTATTTGTCATTCTTAATGTAGAAAAAAGTAAATATTTATATTTATATAAAATTAATTCCTTTTGTAGACTGTGACATACTTCATCAATAAGATCAACAAAATGAAGAAATTTGATCCAGAATTTTTCAACATCGCTGCTATAGGAGGTCATACATTGGATCCTACAGAATGTTAACGAGCATACTTACGAAGCAATTATCGATGCGGTTGTCGGTCACTAATGATATACAAAACCATTTAACTCTATACAAAATTTTTTATAAAAATAGCTTTTTCTGTTCCTTATAGCTCTTTGTTGAAAGATTAAAAGTAGACGAAAGAATGTGTGAGGAATAGAAAGGTGAATTGAAGAATTCGATGTAAACCAAGTTCCACTTCGGTATGTTGAAGTGAATGAATAATTTGATAGAATGAAAATTACATAAGATTAATAAATCTTGATTTATTTTACTTTATTATTTAGTACTTCATAAATAAATAAAATAAAAGTTTATTGTCTTTATAAAAAGTAAATAAAGATATTCCAGTACGATAAATCAGTGCGAGACATTGAATCACGTGATGTACAGATTCATAACTTGTACTTATTAAATTATATCGCAATGAAGCATTTATTTCTGCTTACGGTGATACACGAGTGTGCGTGAACTCGCGCCACTTAGCGCGAGCCTTCTGATTTACCGTCTCTTCCAGAAATGCCATCACTCTATGCGATAATTCATAATTATCCGCAAGAGTTAATTATCAATTAAACTTTTTAATTGGAACTGCCTACTTTTTATTGCATATTCTTGTAACTTATCTCGAGACCTTTCCAAAACACTATAAATAAATGTTTTTTCGTTAAATATTTTTCGAGTTATAAGGGTTGAAATAATTTCTTAATTTTACATAAACTATAAAATATCTCGTAAAATATTCACTTTTCGATGACCTTACTTCAATACTTTTATGCACAGGATAATGAGAGGAATCAATTGGTGTAAAGAAAACACATATTTATTTTTAAGAAAAATATGCAATTTGTAACTAACAATTGAATATTTACGCGAGACCTGGATAGAGTACTTGTTTAGATTTAGCGATATGAATAAAATTACAAATATTTATACGACACATTTGTTGTTCTAATCGTTCACAATAATCAAGTACGATTTCTCACCCTACGGAAAATAAGCTTTTACTTAGATCATCTCACACGTAAAAATTTGAGAAATTTCGAAATCTGCTCTCTTTTTTTAACGATTGTTTTGATTGACATCAACTGCCGCTCGATTTTCTACCGATTTAAACGTAAAGGCAGTAACAGCCTCCGAATCATCGGCTGGTTTATCGAAACCGACGTGCAAACGTACGGAGCTTATACATACATACTCGTTGCAATCCTAACCGTCCTCAATTGCATCAAACGAGAGTATTCGCGCTCGAACTCGAGGCTCAACTTATGCTACACGATCGTAAATATCGGAGTAGAGCAATATCGAGATGGTCTTGGCAGTGCACGGTCGAGGACCATCTATCGACTGCCGGCGGATGTTCTCCAGGCGCAGGCTTGCGCGCCAGCATACGAAATTGGCCGATGGAGAATGAGCAATAAATAAATAAAAGTAAGAGAAAAGGTTATCGAACAAAACGGGCAATATCATTGATTGATCTTTATTCTTTATATCATTTATATAATAAATGATCTTTGAAAAATATAGAAAACATACGTCGTGACTTTTCCGACAACCCAATACATTCACTTTGGTTTACGCAATTATTATTACTATATTAATACAAACTTCTTGTTTCTTTTTTTGCCCCAATTAAAAACATAAATTGCTTATCATATAATAAAGTATATAAAATCCATTACCAACAATTCTCTACAAAACTAATTTATAATACGATAAGCATAAATACACTAATAAGAACTAGTTACAAGAAAAAATTATGAAAATGTGATTTTTTTAATACATAAAAACGCAAATCACTTTTGAACGCAAATAAAAACTTAAATATTTTGTGTACTTGTAGTGTTAATGTTAAGAAAGAGAGAAACTTTAACTTTTAGATTTGTTAACAAATAATGTTTCGTTATTGTTCTGGATGATACAATACTTTTTATAATAAATTTTAATTTAACAACAACATGGTATTTCAAGACTATTATCAGGAGAACCGAATTATTTATTTTGTTCGAAAAAGTGCAATGTAAAATTTGTTTTTTATAATATGATAAACATAAAATTTGATTATATAGTAAATGTATATTAAAATTGAACAACAATTTAGCAACGTTTATAAATTTTTTAAAATGATTTATATTTATATTAAAATTGACCCAATTTTATTGAGTTTTGTGCTGATGTAGTGATTCTGAAAAATTACCTATTTTATATTAATTTTTGTATTGTTTATTTCTACATTTTTTTTCTTCAGTATAGCATTGTAAATTTACACGAAACTTTAAAAGATAAAAGAATAAGATTATTATATTTAATAAATGTTCCATTATACAAACATGTATGTATATGTTTGTATAACAGAACTTGTATGTATATGTCTTCATTATAATTATGTATCAAAAAATTGTACAAATAATACAAACTGTCCAATAATTACATAGTATAATTTGAAAGCTAATTCTGTAAATCTCAAAAAAAAATAAAATTATTGAACGAGTACGGCGCTCGTGATCTAGAACACCAACATTATAATAATTCTGCTTGATGCCGAATCTTTCGAGACTGTATAGAAACCTGTATAGAAACTGTATAGAAACCCATCAAATAATCGTGCAATGACGGGAGCCAAGACGTCTTGAATAGAAATCTTGAAAAGCAAATTTAAATAGTATCTTTCATATATATATATATATATAAGTATAATAGTATAATCTTTCATAAAATTTGTTTAAAATCGATTTGGTCGTCGTGGAAAAAAGCCTTATTTAATCAAGAGCCTCGCAGTATCCTACTTAAGACTAGATTATAAAAATATAAATATATAAATAAGATAATAAATATAAAAATATAAATAAGATTATAAAAATAAGGTATTAATGAATACCTTATATTAGATTTTATATCACTTTGTAGAATTAAAATGATTAATTTTGATGAAATCAAATCTAAATTATTCCTTATAAATCGATGTCGAGAATAAAACTCTTTTGTCGAGGCCGCCGCGTCGATAATTATATACGGTTGTATATACGGCTTATTCCCATACAGCACAAAATATTGCAGCAATGTTGCAAATTGCAATGCAACATTACGGAGACATTGTAGAAACATAAATTAACAATATGCCTGCAATATGGTATTCTAGAAATATATCAAAACTACAATTCTTTAATTTTTGCTATAATAATAATATAATAACTTTTTACAATATTTGTGTAGAGCCATTTAGTTTGATAGCCATTTTTAAGATATAATAATTAATAATATAACTGCAAAACAAATTGAAATAAATTTCAGGAGATTGTGGTTGACACCCTAGACAAAAATATTGCTCTAAAAAGCGATGATGATATAAGAACACAATAACCCCCGGAAGAGTGTCGGCGATTAGTCATTATGCCGAAAAGAGTGGCTGCCGTAATAAAGAGTAAGGAAGGATCAACTAAATACTAATAAATTGTTGTAAAAACTAATAAAAAATGTTTTATTTTTTTCAAAAAATAAATATTACTTTGAAAAAAAAAAACTTTAATAGAGTGCCTAATTTTGACCAATATACAGGGTGGCTGAGAATTTTTTGCACAGCCGAAGTGTACAGCTAGATTGGCTCATACTGATGATAAAAGTCAAATACCATTTTGCAATATTCGCAATAGTTATTGAGTTATTAATTAAAGTGTTTGAGCCAATGAGCGCGTGAGAAAGTGGTAGGTTAGACTGTTCGGCTTCCTTACTTCTTTGCTTCCTCGCTTGTTGGCAACATTGAAAAGCGAGAGGAGGAGTCACGCGGCGAATAGGTATTGGCGCGGGGCGAGGAACGCGCGACAATCAAATCGCGAATCGCGAGCGCGAATGGAAAGCGACGCTGGGCGAGGGACCAGTGGCGAAGGACGCACGATGAGAAATGCATGACACCATGCCGAAAATATGCTAGTTGTCTTTTTAACAAAAATTGCACTATCATTTCCACACCATCTTGCGGTAGATAACGTGGTATAGCGCCTCCCGTCGCTTCACCGTGCGGCAGGCCGGTTCCTATCATCTTACAATGGGAAAGTCTCTTCTCGTCGCACGTTTCTACTCGCGCAAATTGGCCGATCTTTTTAAATTAATTTCTCGTTAATTATTACGAAAACAACAAAGTGGTAAAGAACTTTTCTACTCAATTTTACCTTTTCTATCTGCACACGAAAGCTTGGGCGTTAGTCACTGGACACCTTGTATATATGGAATTATGCTTATATGGAAAACCACCTACTTACATTCTTTTTCTCTCTTCCTCTTGAGACACACACTTAACAACAAAGAAATTATTCAACCACAATCACGGCTGATAATGTATAGAAAAAAAGCAATCTTTTGCATTAAAAACTATGAAATTTTCTTGATAAACGTGTCACGTGACTGTTTGATGTATTTTTTGTTGCTGTACACAATACTATATTTGACTTCTTTTTTCTATTACATGGGAATAATGAGTGTGTGCATTACAGTTTGTATTGTTCCCTATATTCCGTAATTTTTGAAGAAGCCGCATTTTTCGACAAGAGAAAAATACATTTTGCTTAAAAATGGTTTTTTGAAAACTTTCTTTTCCTTGGAAATTTAATTATTAGTTCTAATGTAGTGGCCGAATCATAATTAAATAAAAGTAAATGTATTTCAAATATACACCTTAAATTTTGTGCTGATAAATAATTTTATTATGAAAAATACTATGAAAGATTAATTAATAAGGAACTAAAAGAATTATTTGTACATGTAACCTTGCATTTAAAATAAATAAAAATTTTGTAGAAAAAAGGTACTATTAATAACAAATTTAAAAAATTTCAGAAATTTGTATTCAATTGATTTAAACATTTCGAGTTTCAGATTTTGCTTTTAGCTAAAATTTCAATGGAATAATTATCATTATTATTGTAAATTATGTAGTTAATAATTATGTAGTTAATAACTAGTATAACGAGACATTTTTAGAGATAATATATCTATCAGCCACTTATTCCAATTTTCTAGTTTTAGATAGTTAGTTATAAATGTATTTACTCGTAGGATGTACAAAATAATAAATATTTGTAGGTGACATAAAGATAAAATTTATAGAAATGCAAATACGTAACAAACACGAAGTGTGAATATTTCTTATCTATATTTATTTCACTGGGCGCGCAAATATTAAGCTGAAAGAGAAATTTGCTTCAATTTTTTTCTATTAAATTTTATTAATTTTTATAGTTATATTAAGTCTACCTGTGCTTTAATAATTTGTTATTAGAGATGAAAATGCGATTGCTGTCAAATTGGGAGATCGAAAACCGGCAGCGATTGCCGCTAGGATTTGGCAGACTGATCGTAAATAAAAAATTATATCTACCTCTTCGTAAGTTTTTTGCGACTGGTTTCGTTCTGGAGTGAATTATTTCTCTAGGTAATAGCCAGAAAGAGAAAGTGATTTTCTCAAGCAACTTTTCAGTGGAAGCTTTATTGGCAGGCTTTACCGTCGTAGATGAACGACGATCGACGTCGGCAAACAAACTGGAAGACTGGCACCATACGTGAGAGTTAAATATTATTGGAGATGCTTGAAGAAAGAGAAAGAAAGAGAGAGCGATTACCGGCATTGGTGGCACCCAATAACATATATTACCAGACCATTCGCAGTTAATAAACGAGGGGGGGGGGGTGAAGCCAGCCGTTTAGGTAGTTTAAGACAGAGTGAGAATTTTGAAAACCGTTGTTTTCCTTCTCATTCTATCGTAGGTTGTCAACTTGACAAAACAGAATGAGAATGAAAAATAGCGGTTCTCATTCTATCTTAAATTGCCAACGGCCGGCTCACCCTCCTGAGGAAATGCTTGGTCTAGTAATATATGTCATTGGTGACACTATCGCGTGTTTGTATATTGTAGCAAATCGACGAGCAGCACGTGATATTCTCATGCAAGTCTATGCGCGCTCTCGTACAAGTCCAAAGGTACTTTATTTATGAATAAAATATGATCAATTACTGTTTATCATCATTAAGCATTGTATTAAAACAAAAGTGCGGAAAGTCACCGTGAGGTATACCCGGGATTTTATCGGGAAGTCCCACTTTATCACCGGTGCTCCCCCGAGGCCGGTGGTATGCGTAACGCATTTCCCCACAAAAAAAAAAAATATTTAGGAGGACAGATGTTGAAAATAGATGGACTTGATCTTGAGTTATCAAAGTTAGAACAATGTGATCGATGTTTTCTTTAATGGAACCCTCCATTTTTATTGCATATTCTTGTAGCTCTTATCGAGGCGTTTTCAAAACACTTCCTACTTGTGTCTTTAGCACAACCCATTCCTATGATATGAGCTTCAAAGTTTACATATCACCGGCATTTGCCCACTACTGAGAGAGAGAATTTTAATTGAAGAAACATACACACAAAATTGGCCCTTTTTAGGGTCATTACATGATATACAAATCCGATCAAGCAACCTTCCAGCGGTGTATATCGGATAATGTGAATGCCAACGGTACGTTGAAGCTTCATATCTTGAATGAGTTTGAAAATACTGTTGTCTATATTACACAAGAAACAATCATTATTTAGGAATAATCATTATGGACGACAATCGTTTAATCAGTAGGTTTACTTACATATGTGTTTAATATGACCTTGAGTATGAGACGGTTATAATATTGAAAATGTCCACCATTCGCCTGAATACAAGCAATGACATGTCGACAAATTTAAAAAGAGATATTAAAAAAGATATATTAAAAAGAGGTAAAGATCAATACAATAAATCTGTCTAGTTTTATCTCTGCATGTATGATGATGTGCAAACTGCAATTTCCATTCGTTATCCAATGTTTTTTGTATTTTTGTATTTTTGTAGTTTTTGTATTTTTTTTATCTCATTATCATATAGAAGAGTGAGCAATTTTTAATAGATGTCATAATGTTTAAATACATAATGTTAATAGACGTTATAATGTTTAAGTACATTATTATTAATACAATGTTTAAGAATTGATTTAACTTTTGAACTTGAATTCACGCACTCATGCGACTTGCGACATTGATTAGCTGCAATAATTTGAGTATAATAGATTTAGAACTAAATAGATTTCAGGCATGCTCAAAGTCCACATAACTGGAATAGCAAATATTATCAGTTATGTCGTTTTATGTGACGACGATCGTATTATTAATATCCTATTATAATATAAACATACGCATATTATTATTATTTTTTTATTATTTGGATTAATTTCCATATTAGATAATTTTCATTTACACATATTTACCTACAATTCTATTGCTATTAAATGTAAGTATTGCGAGTCAACATGCAATATTTACGATATTAAGTAATGTATAAAAAAGTAATATATATAGGATAAACTAGGGTGACCATAGTTTTTTAAAATACAAAAAAACACACTTTTATTTTTGTTATTTTTAAATATTATTTGGCATATTATTCCATTGAAGCTTAAAGTATGTAATGCTATTGACATTAAAGATAAAAAATATTTCATAAGATTTATATTATAAAAGTATTGCAACATGAACATTGGTCATCTTTCTAGACTTTTAAGAAAAATATGTGGCCACAACATCATGGAATAACACACATATTTTATGTTAAAAATGTACTTGACACTTTGTGAAATAACGAAAAAACTTATAATTTTATATACATTTAATTTTATTTTGGTTACATTTATGTTATATATATTATAGTTATAATATACCTATGTTTGGTGAGAAGTTTAAATAAGTATATTTAAATTTTTATTTAAATGTAACTATAATAGCAAAATACTTTTCTTTTACATCTAATAATAAAGAATGAAATTCCTGAAAATATAATTTTCTTAATAAATTCGCAAGTTTCATTACTTATTTTAAAAATAATTAGTCAACTTAACATAAACTTAAATTTAAAGAATAAAATTTATGCGTATGTAAAAATAAAGAGTATATATTATATATATACATATGTGTATATAATACATAAAGAGTATACATATACATATTTTACTCATAGACTTCTATATTATACGCTAGACCGCTAACTCCTATTGTTCTCCTTATGTACAAATGTTGCCTATGTACATGTAATGCGCGGAGTGGATGCGCAAAATAAGCTACGCGATTCTAACCTTTTGAACTCAACCTGTCGAAAGGGTTAATTAGTATTCTCACTATATTATATTATATTTGTCACATTATATTATTAATTATTTTCTGATACGCTTGCAAAAAACTAATAAATAATTTTTCTTTACCAAATTGTTTGTATTTAGATCGTATTACATTATAACATATTATAGTAATACTAAAAACACATTATTATAATATTTTTTATTATTGTTTAATTGTGGTGTTTCGCGTTATGCCTAGTCTATGCACGTGACGTCCATTTGGAACCCCTCTCGGTTGATAATATTTTACTACTATTATTTATCTCTTTAAAATTTTTACATCGGGAAAAAAATATTTAATATTATATTAGGAAGTTCGGAAAGTTTCGCCGCTCACATGTATCGGGAACTACAAGCTCTTCTAAATGAAAACTCAGGGCAAACACTGAAAGAACTTGCTCAACAGTTAGGTATCGAAAAATCCACTATTTCTGCACGTTTACATGTCACGGGAAAGATCCAAAAAAAAAGGGAAATGGCTGCCCCATAAATTAATCGAAAATGCCATTGCCAATCGTTTGAACATCTCTATTTCTTTACTCGCAAGGTAAAGAAAGAAGAGTTTTTTGAGGAGTATTGTGACAGAAGATAAAAAGTGGATTTATTTCGACATTCTATCGATGCGGAATCCAACTTCTGCCAGAAAGATGGGAAAAGGTTATAGCTTCCGAGGGCAAATACTTTGATGAACGAATTCATTAATTTTGTTATTAAAATAAATGCGTACTTTAAGCAAAAAAACGATGAAAAAGTTCCGAACCTCCTAAAATTGCAATATTTTAATAAATTAAAGAAAAAAAATAAATTCTCACATTTTTGCGATTTTGAATTACTTTTCTAATTTATTACAATTAAATAATTTTTTTCTCTACAGATTTAGAATAAAACAGTAATAATAAATTAAAAATTAAATTCTTATAAGTATTATATCGAACCAATATCTAACATAAATCGAAATTTTTAGGTAAATTGTCTAGTTTTAATAAATAATCTGTAATAAATAATCGGTTTACTAAAATTAATTTAAAAAAACAAATATTTGGCGCGTAGAATAAAAAATTATTACATATTTCAAAGAATTCAAGGCAACAATAAACTTCAGCTGACACATTGCCTTGATCTTTACTTTTATATATACTCGAGCAAATAGTGTCGCTGTCATCATTATTATTCTTCAAGATGTGATCGTTTTTTTTTTTTGCGAATAATTAATTTTGGTATCATCAATGGTATATAATGTATAAGTAGTTATTCAGGTCAGATTTTTGAGAAAAAAGCCAAGAGTACTAAAATAATTGATTAAAGTTCATTCTATGTACAAAAAAATTGTATTTTATTTTTAATGAAAAAATCGGCAATCACTTTTCGGGCAACCTAATACATAACTACTCTCTAGGACCTTGCAGAAAATATAAGTTACCATGAAACCTGGACATCCCTGGATACTCCTTTCCCCTGATTTCATCCTCTTTGTGGTATAAAAAACCCGGACATGCAATACCTGGTAATTCAAGCTCTATATATATATGTATATATATGGCAGTTATACACGTGGCTTATAAATTTATGAATTTATACATTTATGAGCTTTTTGTCGTACTTTTCAGTGCCTTCTTTAATAAATTTAACATTGATAATTGACTTTTCAATTTCCATTTAGCATGTCACTTTTTCCGCAGTTATACACGTGACTTATAAATATTCATGTTTTATAAAGTAGCAGCACTGACTTTACACACACACACACACACACACACACACACATATATATATATATATATATATCATTTTCATTCTTGTATATTTATTTTTGAGCAGTGTATCTGAAACAAATACCACAATACTACTATGTGTGTATGTTAATTCCCATTCAGCATGTCACTTTTTTCGCAGTTATACACGTGGCTTATAAATTTATGAATTTATACATTTATGAGCTTTTTGTATATATATAGAATATTTATAAGTCACGTGTATAACTGCGGAAAAAGTGACATGCTAAATGGAAATTAAAAGTCAATTATCAATGTTAAATTTATTAAAGAAGGCACTGAAAAGTACGACAAAAAGCTCATAAATGTATAAATTCATAAATTTATAAGCCACGTGTATAACTGCGAAAAAAGTGACATGCTGAATGGAAATTGAAAGTTAACATACACAGAAATTTTGCATAGTAGTTTTATTGTGAAATATGTATTTGTTTCAGATACACTGCTCAAAAAAAATAAATTAACATGCACACATAGTGTACAAGAATGAAAATAACTGTTTCTTACAGGTTTTTGGATGCTGAATATATGATTACATTTACCAAATTGTTCTATCACGTTACAATTTTGAGAAATTTGCAATTGCAGAAAAAGTTGCAAAAAAGACTATTTTAGTGTATTATAACTGCAATATATAACGTATTGAAAAAAATTTATTGCAATCAAAATTAAATATGTTGTTAGAATTTGTAACTCTTAAAAAGAATTTGTTGTATGTCGATTATAATTAAAAAGATATTGATTAACATAGTCTATTCCGTTAAAGTTGTGATTTAAATAAAATATTAAGAATTTATAAAATATTTCTTAATTATGTTCAAATTTAAGGATTATTCTGAAAGTCACCAAAGTTGACCTACTAACCATATGCCAAAGTTAATAAATTCAAAATGGTGAATATCAAAGTAAAAGTTTGACCATTATTAAATTTTTATGTAGCATTTAAAAAAAAACTATAAAAAACAGTTATTCTCATTCTTGTACATTTTTTAAACAGTGCTATCTGAAACAAGCGCCACAGCGCTACTTTGTGTGAATGTTAATTTATGAGCTCTTTGTCGTACTTTCTTAATGCATTATTAACCTTAAATTTTAAGGCATACTGTATATATGTTTTATACATGTTTTATATATGAAACATATATTTCATGGAAATTAAACATAAAAGAAATTATATTTAAATACTAATATTTTAAGCTAAATTATTGCTATGAACTATTCTAAAACTATTACTTTCATACTATTCTTGGTAATTATGCACTATTACGGACCACCCTTCGATGACCTCGACCTTGATATATGTTGTTAAGGTCATCCTCCTGAGTGACCTTCGGAAGGTTTTAGCCCTCGGTCATTACTCGTTAAAAAGTTATAAACAAAAGAAGTTCCACGATACTGTGTGGGTATATGCCTTCATATTACATTCTTCACTAAGCATAGATTGTCCCTATTATTCCTACTGTTGTTGATATTTCTTATGACTTTGAAACGGTATTTGAGAATGGAGAAATATTCGTGGAATTATTCCGCAATATGGCTGTGGAGAATATCATTTCAATCATTATATAGCAGAATTTATGTTTAAAAAAGCATTTGACTTTAACGAACGATTAGACGCTTTTTTCGAAATAATGTCTATTATGTATCCCATAAACATAAATATCAATGAATAAAATATACATTAATATTAATAAAATAATATTTTGTTAATTCACTGCTTTAATTAGGCTCATTACTTGAAGTCTACACAACGTAAAACATAGGTTCGCGTCAAAAATTGCAAACCCATGTGGAACCTCACTTCGCATTGAAAAGTGTACGCGTGGAGGCCGACCCCTACGGAGGGACACCACTACCGAGAAACTAGACCGAAGTATAAAAAAATCAAAGTATAAAAATCTTTTTTTATCTTTACGTAAAAGTGTGATAGGAAGGTGTAACCTATACTCATAGAGGTGTTCGATGAGAGATATAAGGCCCCGTGATAGCGGTACGGCCTCAGTTTGTCGACTGTTGTCTTGCGGAAGGGGTGCTCGCGCCTCGATTTAATTGCCTTTTCTTTTTTTTTCTTCACTTTTTGAATACATCGCAGTACATGGTCACACTCGCGAATTCAGCCCCGTCTCTACAGTGAAACTTCTGTACGCACTTGTTTCGCACCGTTAGAAAAGGATTTCGCAACGAAGCACGCGAAGAGTGACACAGTGAGTATGATTTAGGCGTGCGCTGTGCGCGAATTGTTGTTATCACGGCGTAATTACGCAATTCTTTATATAGAGTATTCAATTAAATCTGCATTCATGATAAAGTTAGTGATTGTCAGTATATTCTTCGTAAAGTAGATCAGGATTGCAATTATAAATTAATTTTTAACATTTTGTAAAATAAATTCAATTTTTTTATAAATTAAAAAAGCATACTTGGCGAGAGATTTTTTTAAGACATAATTTTAATAATTTTGATGAAATGAAATAGATAAATACATGCAATATTATGTTTCAATGTTGTATATGTGATAGACGGTAAATTATTCTCACAATCAAATACATTATTAATATCCCAGATAGCACATGAACGTCCTATGGACGTTCATTGGACGTTCGAGTTTGGACATCGAACATCCATAAGATATCCGAATAAAATCCGGCGGACGTTCATAAGATGTCCATAGGACATCCGTTTTTCACTACTCCGTACGTCCATAGAATATCCAAAGAAGGAACTAAAATGGACATCATTTCCAGTACTCTAGTATTTGTAATTATTAATTACAAATACGAAATAAACATTCCAAAGTATATAAAGAATAGGTTTATTAATAATGGAATAAATCTGAAGCACAAAATTAATTTATATATTTCATATGATAAAAGAATACTTTAAATTACAGTTTTTCTGTAAATATATTTTAAAATAAGATATTTTTGTATATCTCATTTTCAAGTTCTAACTTCATTGTCGTATTTAAAACAGCTACATCCTCAAAAATTCCAAATTCCAAAATTGTAATTCACATGATGAATAATTATACTTATATATATTTCCAAGTAGGTTTTTACTTGCGAGAAAGCTTGGCTATGGTTCTTGCGACGCCTAGTGGCGTGAGCGAAACTTATGCATATCTAGTGCAATAAGTTAGAGTGAGACTAATATATTTGTCTCATTTTAATTTATTGCACCAATTTAGTAACTACAAAAAAGATCAAATGAGAGTTAAGAAACAAAAGACAAGAAAGTGAGAAATAAGAAATATTGCTTGTTTTTCTATAATATCTAACAATAAGTTATCTTCTAAAATAATCTGTAGGTAATAAAATAGCTTTATATGTAATACAGTTTCTTGTTGAAAAACAACTATTGACGTCCAAAATTGGACATCCTATGGACATCCAAATATGGAGACTAAAGGATGTCCAAAATCGGATACATAATGGACATCCATTTCATGTACATGGACGTGTAGACTTAAAATGGACATAAAATGGACATCCATAGGACATCCTGTGCTATCTGGGATGTTGAGTGTGCATATATATATAACTTATTCAACAAGTTTCATATTCGTATTTATATATCGTTTTAGAGTTTCATGTTAAATAATATGTTTTTATATGTACCACGTATATATTAAAAGTCATTTATGAAATAAATAAATTTTAATGTATAAGTGGTACCAATGATTTTAATAAAATAAAGTTCCTAATAATTTAAAATAAATTGTATTTGTATAATAATATATAGTATAAATAAATATTTGTAATTTATTTATATATATTATTATATATATAATGTCCATTTAACATCCATGGATCCACCCATTTTGGTCCATCGAATGTCCATGGATGCACCCGTTTTTATCCATTGTATGTCCATCGCATGTCCATTTAATGTTTCTGGATGGATATAATTCGGCCGTCCTATGGATGTACATATTTTTCCTGAGCGGACATTCAGTGGACATACATAGGATATCCGTCGAACTTCATTTGGATGTCCCATGGATGTCCGGAATGTCCGGCGCCGATATCCACTGGACAGTCAAAGGATGTCCTTGTGCTTATTGGGTATATAATGTTATAACATAATATATATATGTAAACAATCAATGACTCTATAGCATAACACATAGATAATATATACTGTTTTCTATTTTATCTATACACGTTATTTACAAAAACGCAATTAAAAACAAATTAAATAAATTAATAAATATACTTGGAGAAAAAATTGCATTAATAATCAAAGATTTACAGATTTAAGGTTAATATTCTTATTTCAAGCTCCACAAAAAATTTCGGTTTATAAATGTATAAAGAAATATTAATGTTCTATTGACTAAATTAACATAAAACACATTTATATCGAAAATAATATTTCAAAATTAAATATACAAAAAAATCTAATTAATGTAAAAATGCATTTACAAGGAAAAATATCGTAATTTCAAGAAACAATATGAATTTTCTGTAAAATGTTAAAACTTAAATTTTATTAGATGTAGATCTGTTTTAACTAGAAGACACATACAATAGATATACATGCGCAAGAAATTAAACACCGACATAAAAATATGATGCTTAATTATCACGTCAAAATAATTAAAAGTAAGTAACAAAAACGAGTATGATATGAGCGTCAATGAATTTCATTTACCCACACAACACATGGACATAATTACAACATTCGGATGTCTGAAGCGAACACCAAGAGCATCCAATGGATGTCCCATGTACATCCTGTGGATGTATCAAGGATATCCTATGTTCCGCCTAACTACATCCATAGGCTATAGATGAGACATCCAGCGGACATTCTTAGTGCTTGCTACGGACATCCAAATTATGTCGTAATTATGTCTATATATTATGTGGATATAATGACTGTGTTTAGCAGAAAAAGCAGCTCAGTGAGTGCTTAATAATTTTTTAATGTGATTAGTTTGTATGCTTAGATCCAGCAAAGAATTAAAGAAAATAATCAATCACATTAAAGAATCACTAAACAGTCGCCACGAGCTGCTTTTTTACATGATAATATAATAGTACAGTAAACATATAAATGTATTGTGTATTGTGTAAAGTATTACGTTTACCTTACACAACATTTAAATTATTTACGTTTATCTTACACAACACATTTAAATTACTTTCAAATATTTCGGGTATAGCAGCGCCAAATTTTTTGCAATATTTTTTTATTTAATTAAAATTTTTATGAACTTAATATTAAACATAATATTTTATGCTGTATACATGTGTACATACACAACTATTCAAAGATTTATTCCTACTTGGTGCCATTTTTTGACACATCATATCTTTTTAAGTAGATTAAAAATACCTATATATAGACAAATAGTACAGTAAATATCTTCTTCTTTTATCTTCACAAATCAAAGTTCACGCCATTGTTCGGGAATAATTCAAAGAAGAAAATTTTTATCCAGTATTCCCATTCATGTACGTACAAGAAGGTGGCTGCCAACGACGATGTCACGGAAATTACCACTGTGATTACCGTATTTTTCGACATTGATTTACGATCGTATGTCGAAATACGTTTGCAAATTTCATGTGTGTTTCTAAGATAGAAATTATTTGTACAATCAAATAAACGGTTTTAGAATATACATAAATGTCCAAAAAATTGACTATAACATTAGAATATTAGATCGTCAACCACGGAAAACGTTCCGCGACATTTTGCAAATCAAAGTGTCCTATGACGAGCGGTTAACGGTAGGCACCGGAACCATTTCTAGTACTATTTTTTAGTACTATTTCTTAAGTAGATTACAACGTAAAGACAATCTATAATCAAGGATATTCATTAATATTACACTTGCAAAGAAAGTGAGAACGTAAGTTGCAAAAAAATCATTCTACATCCCGAGATGTGATTATAGAAACTGTAGTATCTGATTGCTTTAACGCACATTATTACAATTTTGTGCAACAACACATATATCTCTTCGATAATATACTTTTACGAGATATAAAAGGGCAGAAAAATCATCTGCACTCATGATTGATTGTAGTTAATATCGTAACATTTCAAGGAAAAGATTATTTTTTAATTCTCGACTGAAGATACGTCTTCAATTATGCGACGGACACTCTACGTATAATTGGATGTAAGTTCTCTTGTTGCCGTTCTCTTGTCGACATGTGTCATCAAACTCGTCGACAACTGAATGTTATTCACCTTTAAAAATATATTTGCAATTAATCGCGGTAAAGTCACTTGCAGATGCAAGTTCGGCGGAGCGAAGGAACGGACAAAACAAGTTACAAGACGAGTACCGACTGCAAATGTGTGTGAAGAATCGCGCTGAGAACGAGTTTTCTGCGCCGAGAACGAGTTTTCAGTCGCATGTAGTCTTTAACAAGACTGCCACTTTTTTTTTTGCAGCGAACATGCGAAAGTCCGCAGATTACGAAATCCGCGCGCGGACTTGTGTGAGTTACGCGCGGCGGGCGTCGCCGTTCGTCATTTTTCATAGAATAATGGATTTTGTTTTCGTGGAATTCGCAAATCGCAAAGTCATGGGGACAGGCCATTTTTCGAGCTAGAAAAGGGGTCACCCCGCTATAGGGAAGGCGCACTGGCCGGTACCGGAGGTATACAAGTTTTTTCCCGGGGTCCTCCAAAAGTGTGGAAAGTCGGTCACCGTGGGGTTTTAGTGGGTAAACTCGGAAAACTTGATCCCGGGGAGTCCCACATTACCACTGGTCCTCCCCCGAAACCATTAGTATGCATTTTTCCATAAAAAAAAGAAAAAATTTTTGAGCCCGACTTCCCTCGATCAAGAAATCGGCGATTTGAATGAAGAACATCTACGAATTGCTACTACCTACAAGTATGCTACTTATAAAGCCTGACAAATCGAATCGGCAAAAGGAATCAGATCGACTGGTTGCGAAATAAATGTATCAGCAAATGTTCTGCACGAAATGCTAAATCTGCAAAAATGTAACTGTATGCATCTGTAAAAATGTAGCTTGTAAATATAAAATATAATTTCTTCTAAATTTTTTATTTTATAAGTTACCATGAAGTTGCAACAGTAATAAGAATTATCTTTCTCAACATTAAATGTTTAGTATCATGGTCAGTCAAAATTATTTTTTTATAGTGTTGTTATATTACAACAGAAGTGACAAAAATTTTATTTATTTCGAAATTCGTTTCTCAATAGGGATATCGACTAAGTTCATTATTTAAGTATCACTATTTTTTATTTTAAAGTATTTTTAAATATTCTTAGATTTAAAATCTAAGATTAAATTCCATTTTTGTCTTAATTAATATAATTTTTGTTTAAATTATTTTCAAATTTTTAAAAATCCTCACCCGCTCACGTTTACTCAAAGACTACTGACATCTCGATATTTTCATCGAAAAGAGATATATTAAAATAAATAAAAGATATATTCCACTCCAATTTGTTTAAAAAATCTATAATTAGCAGAGCATCTCTATATTTCGTACACCTTGAAAAATATTACTAAAACGCAAACAAATTCAATATTTATCGTAATATTACTATTGAAGAAACATATATGTTTAGTCAGCTTTTATAGTATATGAAAGTCAAATATTAACATACTTAATGCATCAAAAATATTGCCTGTTAAATATTGTACAATATTTGAGATAGAATCGTTTGCAAAACACAATTTTCACACAACATATGAAATTGCATTGGGATATAATGTTGGATATAATGAGATGATATTATTCGCGATGTTTACTTTCGAATACTATACTGTAAAATAATGATCGTCGAAACGATAAAATCTGAATATATGAATAATCTTCTTTTCGCCAGTGATATCAAAACTCAGGAAATAAGGCAATGATCGACGTGCAAACTGGCAATTGATACATTTATTAAAGATCACGACGTTTCGACCATAAGATTTGGTCCTTTTCAAGTGTATCTGTCAATATAATAAAAGAAGGGAACAATACAATAAAAGTGTGTTACAATATATATAAAAAAAAATATTATCAAGATTATTACTTACAATTTACGAGTGTGACTGAGGGATTACATTATAATATAAAATAGAAAAGAGTGAGATGTTAAAAAGGTCTAGCAATTAAATACGCGTCAATTGTTCATGACCGCTAAAAACAGACTGGATAATTAGGTATGACTATTATTATAGGAGTCAAAACATGAAAATAAACAAGAGCGGTACGGGGGGCGAGGCGAGCTATCAGCTATAACGCAACAATGCTCCAATAACAAGTGACATGAAATTTCGCATAGTCGTAGAGAATTATACAATGTCGATGAGGCGATCATATAACGCTGACAAATTTTCTGTGTCTCTCTGTAGATTTATGGCCGAACTGCATTTCTTTATGAAAAACATTTCGGCAATCTCCCGTTTTTTTGTGTGATTTTCCTTATAGAGAATTTTGGGATTTTTCCAATCGAAATCATGGGAGTGAGACACCCGATGACTACTAACCACTGAATGATTAGAAGAGAGTTTTTTAATGTCATAATTATGTTCTTTTATTCGAGTACCTAGATGTCTTTTGGTTTGACCAATGTAACATGCATTGCAATTGGAGCAATCCAATTTGTAAACCAATTCAGTCTGTTTGGCAACATCGAGTGTGTCTTTACCCTTTTTTATAATCGAATTTAATTTGTTGGGAACCGTGAATATGACGTTTAAATTAGTGTTTCGTATTGTACGTTCAATGTTCTCTCCCAAGTTTTTGGTATATGGGATAAGGATGCAATTTCTACTATCAAAGGAGTTGTGATTAAGAGAGGAATCATTGTTATGCCGATTGCGAAGTGAGTCCAACCGTTTTTTAACAAACTTATTTATAATATGTGTGGGAAAGCAATTGTTGTGAAGGATCTTTTTAACTATGTTAATGTTATTATTGTGGAATTGAGTGTCAGAAAGTAGGATGGCCCTGTCTACTAAATTAATTATGGAATTTTTCTTGTATTTGAAAGGATGGTTTGAGAAATAATTAATGTATCGTCCTGAAAAGGTGGGTTTTCGATACCAATTTGTGATGAGGACGTTGTTTTGTCGGATAACCATGGTATCTAAGAAGGAAATGGAGGAATTTTTTTCTATCTCATAGGTGAATTTTATTCTTGGGTGGTAGTCATTGAACATACTAACAACAGTGTGAATTTTAGTTTTTGGAACGACCATGAATATATCGTCAACATACCTGTAATATATAGGAACTGTGAAATTTAATGAGTTTAAGGAATAGGTTTCGAGGTCGTCCATCACAAGGTCCGCTAAAATAGGAGACAGAGGGGAGCTCATGGGGCTGCCAAAGACTTGTTCGTAATATGATCCACCAAAACCAAAACTTGTGGAAGATAAAATAATATCGATAGCAAATAAAAATTGTTGCATGTTGAATTTGGCAAATTTCTCTATGTGTTGCCAACGTGATTCGATGGCTTTAAATACCAATTCTTTAGAGATATTATTATATAAGGCTGTGACATCAAGAGAAAGCAACACATCGTCAGGATGAATGTGTGTGTTTTTTATAATGTTTGCGAATGTCCAGCTATCTTTAACATGTGATTTTGGTTTTGGTAGTGACTGCTCCAAGATTTCATGTAAGAATCTAGCGATACTGTATGACGGACTTCCTGATGCCGATACAATGATACGTAAAGGAGAGCCACTTTTATGGATCTTTGGCAGCCCATAGCATCGTGAAAGATTTCCATTCGTACATCTTAGAGTTTTATAAGTGTATTCGTCAATAATATGGTTGTTCCTCCAACTATTCAAAAGATCTTTCATTTTCGTTTCTATAGATTTTTTTTGGATCTTTTTTTAACTTTTTATAATTTGTTTCGTCACTTAATAGAGTTTCCATACATTTTTTGTAATCGACGCGATCCATGATAACGGTTACCTTGTCGGCTTTGGTTACAAACAAATCTGGGTTGTGACGTAAAAAATCTTTTGATACGTTAAAATTTCTAAGGATGCATTTGTCTATTGCATTTATATGTCTATCTGTGCACAAGAACTTTGTTAAGACATTGCAAATAGAATTGCGCGTTGCGTTCTGAACGTTATTACTAAGTCTACTACAGCAGCTTTCGACATTCTTGATAATGCCAACTGTAGATTGTATGCGATTTTTCGGGTCTTTTTTGTTAAATGGAAGGGCAAAATTGATAAAATCTGATATGAAATAAATGAATTATCATCAATTTCATTATATAATAAAAAAAACTGATACAAGTGTCCTCGATTTCCATGCCATTATTTTTGAATACATTTTTTGTCTCTCTACTGACGCAAATATATCTTTTCCTCGACTTCCATACGAAAATTTTCTGTAAAACAAACAGAATCTTCTAATCTCACATGTTATTTATAATATCTTTTGGATCACTTGAATAAAAAAGTCACGTTTTGATAAAATTTATTTTCACAATTATCATGACAAATTATAGCAACCAGACGAAACAACACCACGTTCACTCACGTCAGCATATTTTCAAGGTTGAAAAAATCCGTTATTATTGAATGAAAAGAAAGATAGCGAGGACAAGTGGGGAGAGTGCAAAGACGAATTTTTACGTGTTCGTGAGAAAATCATTTACATCACTGGTTCATTCTCAATCTATTTTGATCGGTAAAAGGGCAGTGACTTAATCTTCCAAGAAGACACGCGATCCCCGAAACTTTGCGTTAAGCGTGCCACATATTGAGATCGACTTCGTAATTCAAATCGTGAGTTCATTGAGGTGCACCGTTCCGTTTGTTTTTATGCACTTCGCGGCCTATCTCGTAATAGTACTTTAAGGAAAAAAAATCACGACAACAGTGTGTGGTTAATTCTAAGTTTTGATTTACTGTTCTTTCTAAATAATTAAGTTTCCATCGATATAATATCGATAGAAAAAGAACAACTAATTTCATTAGAATTTTTAACATTTTAAATGCAACTAATTTTAGAAATTCTTATTTCATCAAGCGTCTATTTTTGAAATATTTTTCAACACGTTCTTTTTATATTATTCTTTTTATATTATTTTTTATATTATTCACATTATTTTATATGATTTAATTTTTTATATTAACACTTTTATATTATTAAATAATATGTAATCAATAGAAGATTGAAGAAAAAGATTCTGATTTCTAATTGAAATCATTATGAACACGCAAATGTTCTCTCTTTCTGGTTTAATATATTATAATTTAAATAATTGTTTTCTTAATTTACATTTAAGTGTATGTAACGCGTTTTTCAAATGTAAATCTTACTTCAATTATTAGGCTATGGCCGATATTCTAAAATTTAAAAAACATTTAAAATAAACACTTTAGATTTTCTAATTGTCTGTACCATAATCTCACATAGTAGTCATCACATCTGACACACACAAGCTCATCGCCGATTATTAATTATACATATAATGTAAAGAAATATAATATCTTGATAACTTCTGTATTTTCTAGTTTTGCAACAAGCGTACTACACGTTGCTTAAGTCATATACTTAAATTGCGTTACTTAAGCAATAAATATAGTCGTTTATGTAGAATAATATCTATAATAATTTCTTCAATCGGCGGTAGATACTTATGTAATAATATCAATTGACATTGAATAACATTTTCCTGCACCACAAAACATCATCAGTTTTTATAACAAGACAAAATGACATAAAGCACATTATACTATGATCACAGACTTCGTCTTCAGATTGAGGCAACACATCATAATAAAAGTACTATTTTGATTTTAGATGGCGCAATTAGTAAAAATAATTTACAATAGTTATCGAGATCTGATGGACAACAAAAGTGATCCGAGAATCAACGATTGGCCGATGATGAGCAGCCCATTTCCTACATGGGCGATCTGTCTGTTCTATGTCTATTTCGTTAAAGTCTTGGGACCGAAACTGATGGAGAATCGAAAACCCTTTAATCTCAGAAAAGTGATAATATATTACAATCTCATTCAAGTAATATTATCCACATGGTTGTTCAGAGAAGTAAGTTGTGAAGCAAGTCTATACTATGCAGAAGAAACTCATCGAGGTATTTAATTTTTTTCTGTGTGTTTGTAGAGTCTGATTTCGGGTTGGGGAGGGCAATACTCCTTCAGGTGTCAACCGGTAGATTTCTCGAACAATCCGATGGCGTTGCGCATGGCAAGAGCTTGCTGGTGGTACTATATTTCAAAGCTCGTGGATTTGATGGACACAATCTTTTTCGTGTTTCGAAAAAAGTATGATCATATCAGCATTCTCCATGTCATCCATCATGGCAGTTTGCCCGTACTTGTTTGGCTCGGAGTTAAATTTGTTCCCGGTAAGCATACAATTTCTGGCTTTTATTTGTAGAACACAATCGATTAATGTCAATCTTCTTTTCATGGACATTTACTATCATCGATAAATCACATTTTACTTAGAAAACATGCAAAATTTGAATTTAAATTTAAACAAGATTAATTTAATATTTATTTTGATAATTAACTCAGAAACTTTTTAAGTTTAGTCTATTTAAAATTTGCTTTTTATCTTTGTTATAATAATTATAATTAATATAATATAATTAATATATAACATAATATAGTATTCATATACAGCTCGAGTTTTTCCGTGAATCAATTTGCAATGGATTTTAGAAGATATATTCAATTATGTTGCTTAATAAACCGTATAACCTCTCCATAATACTGATGATTTGTATTTTTTCTAGGTGGTCACGGTTCCTTCTTTGGTTTTCTAAACACTTTTGTACATATCATAATGTATTCCTATTATCTCCTGGCGGCACTTGGGCCGCAAATACAACCATATCTGTGGTGGAAGAAATATTTGACCACTTTGCAAATGACCCAGTTCATCCTCGTCCTAATCCATGCATTGCAATTGTTTGTCATCGATTGCGATTTTCCAAAAATCTTCACTTGGCTGATTTGCGCGAATGCCACAATGTACTACCTCCTCTTTCGTAACTTCTACAATAAAACGTACAAGAAGCAGAATCTGAAGAAGGCATCAGACAAGCAAAAAAATGATAAAAGAGAAGAGAATGATAAAAATCATGAAAATGATAAAAGAGCATAGAGATGATATTAAGGAGAACGACAATGAAAAAGTGATACACGCAAATCAATACAAAATGGCAACTTATATCTCGGACAGTGGCCTCAGAAATCGTGTGTTCATAGACAATCGAGACTTTGATGAATAAAAAGCCCATAATTTAAAGAGATTTCAATTGTATGTTGAGCATCCGTTCTACTGCAAATCATTTAAAATATTCCGCCATGTTACACCACCAGTCGCTAGCCTCATAGCGTGATCTGATAAGTAGACAGAAAATATTAACAAAAATAAAAAAGAAGAAAAATACATGTTGAGTGCTAACCGGAATTTCTGAAAGTCTGGTCTTACAATTAGTGATGTTTCCTTCTGGGTTCTTCGTAAAATCTTTTACGTGTATAAAAAATTTTTTCTAATATGTATAGTGTAATATGTTTTAATTTTTTTTAGTATATCCTACTAAAATACTGATATCGAGAAATAAAAATTAAAAAAAAAAAAAAAAAACAAATAATGTAAAAATATAAAATTAAAAATTATTTACAAAAAAATAAAAATTAAAAATTAATGAAAAAATATAAAAATGTATATAAAAATTGAAAATTAATATAAAAATAAAAAATTTAATTAAAAGACTTAGCTCTGCTACAAAATTTATTTTAAAAATTAGCAGCGCTAAGTCTTTTATTAAATTTTTTATTTTTATATTAATTTTCAATTTTTATATACATTTTTATTTTTTCATTAACTTTTAATTATTAAAACATCGAAAAATATTTGACACGTATTTTTTTATATCGGCCCGTTTTTTTTTTTTATTTCTCGAAAACACCCTTTTTCAATAAAAGGGGATGAAATAAAAATCTCAAAACTATTTTTTATATTTTTTTGTAACCTGTTTTTAAATATTTTTTTAAGGTTATTTTTACTTAGCAAATGATGTCATTATTTTCAAAAACGTAAAATTAAATAACTTATAGTTTTTAAAAAAATTAAAATCAATCAAATTGTTTCCTTCAAATAACTTATTCGTGTAGATTAATATCACACTCTTTTTTAAATAGGTTTTTTAATAGTTTGAAGGGTTAATAATCTATACTTTTTTGCAAAAATACTTTTTGACGCGGACTTAGCACCTTTTTTTTACCTTTTTTTACTACTGTAATTTTCTTCTTTAAAAATATTAACATTTTTGTACATAATTAACGAATTTCAATGAAAGTTTATACAATTTCTATATGTGTATTTGATTCTCTACAAATTCTCTGAATTAATTCTAAATTTAGTTTGTAACTTTTATTTATTAAACATATAATGAAAAAAAAATATTTAGTAATGCTGGTTTAACAGTTTTTTATTTCAAAAATCATTATCATATATTTGTGCAATCTCGTTAGAAATGATATTTAAGTGCGTAAATGCATTATAAAAAAAATGGACGTCGATGAACAAGGTTTAGGGTCTATCAACCCTCCTTAATACGTTTCAAACAAATTGGATTATTTTTTAGTTTTTCCGTCTGCCATACTGGATTTGCTATTTTGAATTTTGAAACTCTGATATCATTTTCGTAATCAGCGACCCCGATAACCCTTGAATAATGAATTCCAAGTAAATTCGATTGATTTTTAATCTTTCGTCCGCCATATTGGATCAGCCACTTTGAATTTTTGAAAATCTGACATGATTTTCCCCCTCAGCGATCTCTAGAACCACCGAGTGACAAATTTCATGAAAGTTCGATTGATTTTTAGTTTTTTGTCCGCCATATTGGATCCGCCATTTTGAATTTTGAAAATCTGACATCATTTTCGTAATCAGCGACCTCGAAAACCCCCGAGTAACAGGTTTCATGAAAATATAATAAGTACTTTTTGAGATATTTATTTCATCCCCTTTTATTGAAAAAGGGTGTTTTCTACCCTTAAAATGCAAAACGGGCCGATATAAAAAAATACGTGTCAAATATTTTTCGATGTTTTAATACTCATAACGCGCAGTTGCAATCAAATCGATTTATGTAAAGTCATGTTATTTATTTTCGCAGTATATATTTAAATAATACATTTGATGGGGTAAAAGAAGCCTACTGCATAATTATATATAAAACTATAGTTATAATATAATTACGAGACAATAGGTTTCCACATCACCCATGAGGTACTATTGTTGATGCGTTTTTTTTTAAGTGGTTTCCCCAATACAAATTATTTTTGTTAAATATAATTTTATTTTAATTATTTTTATAAAATTTTTTTTTTTTTTTTTTATTTTTTTATTTCTCGATATCAGTATTTTAGTAGGATATACTAAAAAAAATTAAAACTATTTTTTTATTATTTTGTAACTTTTTTAGAAATATTTTTTTAAATTTTTATTTTTACTTAGCACAATTTTGTTGATATCATTATTTTTGTAGAACGTATAATAGGCGTGATAACTTATAGTTTTTTTATGGTTTAAAATAAACCATTTTGTTTGGATTAAAATAACTTATGTGTGTAGATTAATATCACACTCTTTTGGAAATAGGTTTTTTAATAGTTTTTTAGAGTTAATAATACTATACTATTTTGCAAAGATACTTTTTGACGCGGACTTAGCAAATTTTTTTTACCTTTTTTTAAAAAGGTAATTTTTTTAGAGATATCACTCTTTTTTGTACATCAGTTCGATTTTTTGTGTATATATAATATACACATGTGTATTTATGTGTATTTATAATATACACATATAATTTTTCTACTTATACTTTATTCTATTTTTTATACTTATAGTTTAAAGGTATTTTTTATACTTATACTTTTTTCTATTGAATACACTATTTATTCATACTTATTTATACTATTTATTATATTTTATTATAATCATTATCATATACCCAGACAACACACGATATCCTATGGATATCCGTTTTATGTCCATTTCATGTCGAAATGTCCATGGACTTTAATAAGGCATCCATAAGATAGACATTTGTGGACATTCTTGAAATATCCCAAAACGGATACGTTTTGTATATCCATATGATATCCAGTCCAAATATAACTCTGCATACATATACGCATAAGTTTCGCTCACGCCACTAGGCGTCGCAAGAACCGTAAACTTTCTCGCAAGTAAAAACTTACTTGGAAATATATATGTATATATGTACAAGTAAGTCTAAGCTATAATTATTCACCATGTGAATCACAATTTTGGAATGTGGAATTTTCGAGGATGCAGCTGTTCTAAACACGGCAATGAAGTTATAACTTGAAAATGAAATATACAAAAATATCTTATTTTAAAATATATATTTTCAAGCGTTTAAACTAAATTAATTTTGTGCTTGAAATTTATTATTATTAATGAACCTCTCCTTTATATACTTTGGAATGTTTATTATTTTGGTAATAATTACAAATACTAGAGTACTGGAAATTATGTCCATTTTAGTTCCTTCTTTGGATATTCTATAGACGTACAGAGTAGTGACAAACAGACGTTCTATGGACATTCTATGAACGTTCGTCGGATTGTATTCGGATATCTTATGGATGTTCGATATCCAAACTCGAACGTCCGATGAACGTTCATAGGACGTCCATGTGCTATCTGGGTATTTGTGCACGATGTAACGAGATCCTTTTAAGAAGTAAAACTGTACTTTAGCTGGACGTGATTTACAAGGTCTAACGGAAATATGCTTAAATAACTTTATTTATTTATTTTTTTAAACATATTTTTATTGAGAACACGTATATTTTTATTGCGAACATTTATATTTGTACTTTTATAGTGTATAAAATAGAAAAAAGTATAAGTATAAGAAATAGAATAAAGTATAAGTAGAAAAAATACATGTGTATATCATATATACTTTACTCGAAATTTTTTAACTAATCGGTCTGATAAATGAAAGATTAGAGAATAAGTAATGAGAAGAGAGAGAGTGAATGCGTGATAACGAGAGCGAAAGAAAATTTGTGTTATTGCATGTGCAAATACAATAATAATGTCTCGTCGCCGCTAATAACCTAGCTTACGTTTATCAACGTCACTTACTGTCGATCGATTACCGACGTCACTTACTGTCGATTATCGATCATACTACGTTATAGTAAACGTGTCCTAAAAACGACGTCCTGTATAACACATTTCTTCACCCCTCACCGCTGCTCCCCTTGCCGACACTTTAGCACATTTCTTCGTCCCTGACCGCGGCCCCCCTTGCCGACACTTTAGCACATTTCTTCGCCCCTCACCGCAGCCCCTCTTGCCAACATTTCCAGAGCGTCACTAGCGCGATCTGATGTCGAATGCCACAACAGTAAAATCTGAGCGGTCGACGACGACGACGACGACGTTTCTTAATTGATATTTTTCACATTTTGACTTTGCGTCGTAATAACTCGATTTATAGAGCATGTAGCCCAAAAATAAAAACACTTTTATTATATAATTCGACCCCGCTCTATCGATTGAGATTACTTAGAACTCAATCCGTTAAGCGGATATATGAAAACTAGAAATATTGAGTGCTCTCAACTGTCCGATTCGCGTAAAGAGACACGGGAGCGTCTTGTTGTTTACGCGGACTTAGCACAAGACACTACCGTATCTCTTGATACACGTACAAATGTATATATACTAATTGTGTTTGCTAATTTATTGAAGAACGAAAATAGACTATTTTCGTTTTTCGATAAATTAGCAAACACAATTAGTATATATGTATACATTTGTACGTGTATAATATGTATACAGGGTGTCTGGTAATTCGAAGATCAACTGTAAACTGCAGGTAGAGTAGGTTAAACTGAGCAGAATAGTTCTGTATCATTTTTTGACATTCTTAATATTTACCGAGATATTAACAAAAAAAGATCGGCGAATCCGCGCGAGGAAAGCGCGCGCGGCGAGAAGGACGTCCCACCGCTACGTGCTCACTAAGCGCGCAGTGAGACGGTGGGAGGAGCTTACGAGCGTAATACTAGACACTGCGGCGACCGCGCCGAATTATTGGTATAATCCCACCGCTCTATCTCCCACCGCCACACTGCGCGCTTAGTGAGCACGTAGCGGTGGGACGTCCTTCTCGCCGCGCGAGCAAAGCGCGCGCGGATTCGCCGATATTTGTTTGTTAATATCTCGGTAAATATTAAGAACATCAAAAAATTATACAGGACTTTTCTGCTCAGTTTAACCTACTCTACCTGCAGTTTACAGTTGATCTTCGAATTACCAGACACCCTGTATACACCCGTATATACATACCCGTATATATATATATAAATGTGTTTTTCCTTTGACTTTCCAAAGCTTTGTGAGTTTATTTAAGAACATGCCCAACATAAATTTCATGGAAAAGGTCTAAAGGATTTCCGTCTCTATTCACAAAAAAAATTTTCTAAATCTGTCCTTGATTACAATTTTTACGGAACACCCTGTATATAGATTTCTTGCAGCACGTAGATGCAACTCTAGAACATCTATTTACAATTCAAATTGTAAATTGTATGATAATTATGTATTCGTATTATGTACTAATGTTTTAGTGTCATACATGACACTAAATGCTATTTGATAGTCCACATAGAATTTAAAATAATGTATTGTATGAACAACATTTGCAATAAGAGATGTCCCAAATCTTGTTTCATAAATATATAGGTAACACCGTAAGTAAAATAAAACCGAAAATAAGTTGAAAAGAAAAATATCTGTAAAAATGAAATTTTTGTTTTTTGGAATTTTCTTAAGCACCTTACACATAGGTTTATTTTATAAATCTAAAAATACTAGATTATTGGTAATTATTTACTATAGGCAACTCCGATGGCCTTGACCTTGACATATGTTGTTAAGTACATGACCTTAAGTAACTTTTTCTTATAACTTAATCGGCGCTCATCGCTTATTAAAAAGTCATAAACAAAAAAAGTTTAGGAAATATAGCAGTTATTTTGAGTATTGAAAGGTATAAATAATTAATATGTATGTGGAAATAGTACAGGTATTAGGGTGGAGAAATAGTGCATGAAAGTGAGATGTCGCTTCGCGTGGAAAGTCGCAAATCCATGTGGAACAATACAATTATAGATATTGTTTTAATCCGGAACAGGAAGTGGGGGTGAGATAAATGTCGGTTTGTGTGGAAAGTCGTAAATCCATGTAGAGCAGAACAATTATCGATCTCGTTTTGGCCCGTAGCAGGAGTTGAGATCGTTTCGGAGGTATACAAGTATTTTCCCAGGGTCCTTCAAAAGTCGGTCACCGTAAGGTTTTGGAGGGTATACTCGGGATTTTATCCCGGAGAGTCCCACATTACCACCGGTCCTCCCCCGAGGTATGCGTAACGCATTTCCCCACCGAATAAAGGGGGTTGAGGTGGGATAGATGTCGGTTCCCGTGGAAAGTTGCAAATCTCTGTGGAACAGAAGAATTATAGACCTCGTTTTGGACTATGAGTATGGGAAGGTGGAGAGAAGGATTTTGTATGTCTATTGACTTTTTTTATCATATTAATTATGTAAAAATCGTTTCACGTTCCGAATCAGAATCCTATTTACCGGCAATTATGCATATCCGGCAAGCGAAATCTACCCACCCCCTGTTCTGGTTCAAAGATTTATAATTGTATTAAGAAGAAAATTACAAATTTATAACTCCGTTCATTCCGGAAACCGTTCATTTTTCGACCTTGTGTCCATTGACACTTTTTATCAGAATGTAATAAACTACATTATGCTACAATTTCAGCCAACTCGATTGAAGCCCATTTTCCATAAGATTAGTGTGGGATCTATTAATAACATATATATAAAATATATATTTAGTAATAAATTGGATAACATAAATAAAATTTGATAACGTTCTCCGGGTCTTACACTGATGGACTTTTTCGTGTGGAATTTTTTGAAAAATAAAGTGTATGAAACTCTGCCGGAAAATGTGGAAGTTTTAAAAAATAGAATAAAAAACGCGTGTACAGAGATCATTCCTCTTATATTAAAACGAGTAAAGAAAATTTCATGCGCAGAATTGCTTCATGTTTAGAGAGAAATGATAGCCGCATTAAACATTTATTGTAATTTATTATATTTAATTTTTTTATTAAATTTTATTTGTTATGTAATCTATTATTAAATGTATATTTTATATATATTATTAAATTTCACAGTTGTTCATTATGCTAGAGTCAAACCAATTTTTCTTTCCTTACTCTCCGCCAGGTTCGCATTCTGATCTTATTCTGCAAGCCGGGTAAAGCATGCTGTTTTCGGTAAGCAGATAGACAACTAGACTTACTGATGCGTATGTCGTGGAAACACCCTGTATAATTATGTATTCTACTATGTAACCTATAGCATATACATATATATTCTTTTTACAACCTTTTGTCATGGTTTTAAAGATACTATTAAAAAGATGTCATTAAAGATTATTATAATATTATCGCGCGGTATTATTAAATTGTTTATCAATTTAATTATATGAATTATATTAATTTAATTATATTGTATCCTTCTAGCTTCAGCTGTGTTTTAAGAGACCGACAGTAATAAATATAGCTTGCTACGAAAAAAAATGTACAATAAATTACATGAAAAATATTATTAGACACAAAAGATTTAGTTCGGCTGTATTGGCACATTTTCTATTCAGTTATTATAACCGTCATAACCCACATTTAAAAAATATATATATAATTAAATACAATATTATTTTTTTATAATATAGATTAAGCATATGACACCCGAATAAATTTATTGTTCAAAGAATGATATTCGCTAAACTAGAATACTAAATAATCAATTATATATTCTGTAACTGATGTTTTTGACAATTTGAATTAAAGGTGTAGATGTTAAATAAAGAACCGCAAGGTATGTAATGTCTTTACATAAAAATATATATTTTATTAAATACTTTATTTTTAGTTATTAATGTGATAGCTTACTGTATAATACAATACGATACAGCTATTTGATTTCTTATATTTAATAGTAAGAATAATTTTAATAATTTTGTGTTCTCGGTAAATATACAAAACAATCATTTTTCATACTAGGCGAACAAGCGATTAGGATTTTATTTAAACATGATATAAAATAAAATCGTAATTAAAGGATCAGAAGAATAAAATTTAATAGATAATAATATTAATTTGTTATCGCTTTTATTTTGAAAATAAATAGGAGAGCGTAGAAAGGGAAGTGGAGGGAAGACGATAATCGTAGGGAATAAGGTGTGAGCGAAGACGGAAAGAGTGGGCGGGAGATTTTGAGGTTAAGGAAGGAGGTTAGGGTAGTAATAATGCGGAGAGTCAGGGAGGAGAAAGGTGCGAAAGGCGGGAAGGAAAGCAGGATAAAGGAACAAGGAAAGGGGACGGACGAGGAAGGAAAAAAGGAAAGGAGAGTAAGTTTTAGAATGGATATGGAGGAGGATAGATTGAGGGAGATCTGCATGGAGGTAAGGATAGTTTTAATGGAAAGATTTATGGTTGAGCAAAGGGAAGAAAATAGAAGGAGGGAGGAGGAGAGGAGAAAGGAGATGGAGGAGCGGACGGGTAGCAGGGAGGGATCAGAGGGAAGCACCGGGGGAAGAGAGTCGGCGATGAGTAGTCGGGGAAGTTTATGGGGAAGTATGGCGAGTACAGGGGAAAGGAGTGAGAGCTTTAGTGAGAAGGAGTTGGGAGTTTTGAGAAGGATGGTCAGAGACAAGGAAAGGGAAGAAAAAAGAGCGAATTTTATAATTAGAGGTTTGGAATGGGAAGAAATAGATGAGAGGGGAGGGATAGAAAAGTTTGTTTGGGAAAAGTTAAGGGTAGAGATAAAAGTGAGAAAGAGCTGGAAGAGTGGAAGAGTAATAGTGGTGTGCTTGGAGAACGAGGAAATGAAGAGGGAAGTCATGAGGAAGAAAAATAGGCTAAAGGGGGAGAAATTTTTTATAGAGAATGACTTAACCTTCGAAGAAAGAAAAATACAGGAGAAGATAGGACAATGGGCAAGGGTGGAAAGGGAAAAAGGGAAGAGAATAAAGATAGGGTTTGGTAAAGTTAAAGTTGAAGACAAGTGGATATGGTGGAAAGAGATAGAAAGCGGTAGAAGTATAGTAGGGAGGGAAGAATTATTGAGGGAGAGAGAATAGAATTGCTTTAGGAAGGAGAAGGAGGGAGATACACAATATGTAGGAGAGGAGAGGGGAGAAGAAAGAAAGAGAGAGGAGAAATCTTTTGGATAAGACAAGAAGAGGTGAAAGGGGAAGAGAGAGAGGAGGGAGAGAGGGGAGAGAGGGAGGGGGAGGAAAGGGAAAGGGAGAGGAGAGCATAGGAAGGAAATAGAGGAACGTAGAAGGTATAGGGAGGCAGAATAGGGATTTGTGGAAATATATTGAGGAAAGGGATTTTATAAGTTTAAGCGAGACAGGGGTGGAAGAAAAAGGATGGGAAAAGGGAGGAAAGGATAATAATAGGTGGGGATTTTAATGAGAGAATAGGGGAAGAGGGAGGGAAGGACGAGGAAGGATGGGATCTGGAAAGAGGTAGTAAAGACAAATTGAACAGTAGAGGAAAAGGGTGGATTAGATTAGTAGGAAATTGGAAGCGTCTTTCTAAAGGGAACGATGGTAGGTGATAGGAATAGGTGAATATACATACGTAGGAAGTAGAGGATGTTTTGTAATAGATTTTGCGATTGCGTTTGTAATGGATAAGGATACTAACTTTGTAAATAGTTTTAAGGTAAAGGATAGGGGAGATTCGGATCACATGCCCATAGTAGGGAAGATAGATACGGGACAGAAGAAGAGGAGAGAGAAGAGGAAGGAGAAGAAGAGGAGAGAGGAGGAATCATTGCAGGAAGAGAAGAAGAGTGTGATAAGATGAGAGAAGGAAGCGCTGGAAATATTCAAGGAAAGAACGGAGAAAACGGAACAGAGGAGATGGGAAAGGAAAGAAGAGGAAGCATCAGTGGAGGCAGGTTAAGAAAGATAGGATACAAGGAGCGGTGGGATAGGCAAGGCACAAAAATGAAAAGGAAATTGCACAGATTTCAATTGTACGTTTGAAGGTATGGAGAAGAGGAAGGATATGTAAGGAGAGAGATATGGTGGAAATGAAGAGGATGGAGGAGGTGATGGAAGAAAAATCAGGGTGAAGAAAATAGCAGAAGAGGAGGAATTAAGGAAGTTGAGGTACAGTGCGGAGGCTTGGGAGTTTATAAACAGGAAAAGAGGAATGAAGAAAGGAACAGGGGACAAAGTAGAGAAAGAGAAAGGGAAAGAACACACTAAGAAGAGGTTGGAAAGCGAGAAGGAAAGATATCAAGGAGAACAAAAGGAAAGAAGTGAAAAAGATGAGGAGGAAGAAGTGCGCTCAGTCAAGGTGAAGGAGTAGAAAGGAAAGAAGGAGGAAGAAATTGATACGGAAGAAATTGGGAAGGTAATAAGGAGAAGGAAAAACAAGAAAGCAGCAGGGGTAGATGGAATTCCCAGGGAGGCACGGAAATTCAAGAAACAAGAAATGAGAAACGAGCGAGAGGAAAAGAGAAAACACGCGGTAAGCTATGGAGGGAGGAAGAGAAGGTGTTGCGAAAGAAAAGTTAAGACAAAGATGAATGTAAAATGTAAAATGTAAAAGTAAATGTTGGCAGAAATGTAAATGTTAAGGTTAATGTTAATGTTAATGTTAATGTTAATGTTAAAGGTAAAAATGTAAATGTCAAAATGTAAAAAGTAAAAATGTAAAAGGTTTAAGTAGATAAGGTAGGATATGTGTTGATAGAGATAAGGTAGAGTAGAGTGGAAGGTATGGGTTATGAAAGGTCTAGAATGTTTGTACCCAAGTCCCTCTTCTTGGCATAATAGCTGAAGAGTAATTACGAATAAATAATAAATAATAATTAATGTAACATTCGATTAGTTTGACGTATTTACAAAATAGGGATAGGTTGTAGGAAAAAAGAAAAATAAAGTAGTTTATTTTTAAGTTCAAGCTTATCGAGAAGATTTCAGTATTTTCGGAAGGAAAATGCGTAACAAAACGTAATATAAAAAATGTTTTACGTATATTTATGTCATAAAAAAGTATAATTACTTACTCAACTACAAGAAGCAACATCAGAATTCCGTCAGAAATCAAAACCTCTCTTCCATCTCTCATCATTTATGGTTCTACATCACAAACTTTCATATAATAATATATGTAATACTCCTATATTGCTAACTCCGTATCTTCACAATAAGAGGATCGATCCCCATAAAAGAGAGACGCACGAATTCCAAATATGGGCAGACGATCAAGCCTCGTTATGCGCAGGCGCGTCTATTGAGTGAGTGTGAGCGAGAGGCTAAGGCGGGGAGCACAGACCATTGCATAACGCATAACGCATATGCATAAGAAATTTGATTGGTCCGTTAGCATGTGCATAAGGAATTCGACCAATCGAATTTCTTATGCATATGTATTATGCATTATGCAAAAGTCTGTGTTTCCCGCTTAAGGCGGGGAGCACAGACCATTGCATAACGCATAACGCATATGCATAAGAAATCTGATTGGTCCGTTAGCATGTGCATAAGGAATTCGACCAATCGAATTTCTTATGCATATGTATTATGCATTATGCAAAAGTCTGTGTTTCCCGCTTAAGCATTAGAAAATAAGACGGAAAGAACACGAAAAGAGAAAACATTACCATCGCGTCTGCCTAACGCTGTTAGCACATGCGCACAAAGCAGCTGAACCGTGCGCGAGAGAGAGACTATTATACGTCTGTACCGTAATGTTTGGACTGAAATCGACACTCTTCTAGCAATATAGGAGTATTACATATATGAATAATATGAATCTTACATTATATTAACCGATATAAACAAAATGATAAATTAATATACTCATACTACGTTCATCACATCGCAGCTACATCACATTGGGTAATTACATTCACTTTAGTTTACGCAATTCTTATACTATATTGCACGTATCCATTGCAATCATCTAAATAAACCAAAATTTTCAATATATATATAATTATAACACACACATATATTTATGTTTATACATAGAAAAGTATAAATATAGATAACGCAACATTAAAATTGCAATATTTGCAGCATATATTCTGCTTTACATCCAACGCTGTATGCAAATGTCACATGTGTAAATTTCTTATATGTATAATATATAAGCAATAATTATGTATGTAGTAATGTAGTACATAATATATTTAATAGATAAATGTACAATTTAAAAACATTTTATTGATATACTTGCAGTATGTAAACAAAAATATTTGTACCGTTACAAATCTGTCTCCAATTATTTCATAGTTTTTACCTTACAAACATGCTGCAAATGTTGCAATTTCTATTTTACTTGAACTCTAATATAAGTAAATATACATTTGTTTCAAAAAATAACAAAATAAAATTTTGTACTGTCATATTCCTTTAGAAAGCGAAACATGTGTCGTTGTCCCTCAAACCTTTCATGGCATTCTCTCATGGCACACCTCACTTTTTCTTTGGGCATCTTATATATGGGATCTTTTCTTATTTTCTTATTAATTCTAAAAGAGTCTCCTCAGAAGAAATCTGCAACAAAACTAAGATCAAAGTGCTTTCAAGAAGAGAATTGGAAATCTGTACAAGATCTTTGTACAAATAAACAATTTTATTTAATTTATTTCCTCGGCTTTTACACAATATTTTTAATCACTAATAATCACTAATAACCACTAATGATCACACAATATTGTTTCACTTAAAATAATTCTCTATTTTCGTTTTCTTTTCACTATGCTTCTGTACTCGTGGTCACTCAGATCACTTTCCCTCCACATTTAATATTAAATTTAATATTAAATGGCTATTTAAATGGCCGTTTCAATAAGAATGAGAGAGAACGCTAGAAAAGCAACAGAAATAGCAGATCACTGCTGTGATTGGTGGCTACCAAATCCGCGCATGCGTACTCATTTTGTGCCATGCTGATTTTGCCGGAGTTGCGTTACTGTATATACTGTAATTCGGCCTTCTCGCTAGCATCTTTATATATGTTCTTTACTAGCATCCCCTTAACGGTATTAACCTGAGATGCTGCATGTGTTTGGAGAGATAATTGGAACAAATGTAACTAATTGTAAGTAATGTAGTAGTGATGAGAAATGTGACAGCTTGAATTTTAACCTCGCAAGTAACGAGTTAAAAAGTGAAAGAAAAAAATGAATGATACATAGCTAATGAATAATGCACGATTATATTTACAGGTTAGATAAACCTTCTAATATATTATACCTTTTTCATGTTCTTCTTACTTTATTTACATCTTTGTTAACCTGCATTTCTTTATACACTCATATTTTTTAATGTAATGTTGCACAGGTCTGTATATAATTGCTGCTTTGTTTTATTTATGCTGCTAATACATTTCCTTTTGTAACTATTGGTAAAACTGTTAATATTATATATTATTAATATTATATCATTATTAGAATAATTACTTTGTAATAAAACACATTTTTGAAAACTACAGGTTTTTACATAATTTTAATGTTATTTTATGTCACCATACAATTATAGAATATTTCAAATTTAAAGCTTTAAGCTTTAAACAAATATATAGTATACTACTTAGCATATATATGTATATATATATATAATTTATAATTTATTATTATAATTTGTTATATAATTTATTATAATATTTATTGTAATTTATGATTTACTGATTTAATTTAGAATTGAACATAAAATTTTTATTTTAATATGCATTTAATATGTATATTTTGATATGTATTTTATATATGTATATATATATATTTTTTTTTTTCATTTATATTTTATATAGGATATATAAAATTGCACATATAATTTTCTCACAAATTCTCATCTATCTAAACAGAAATTTAGGGAATTTATTTATTATTAACGGAATCTATTATATTATACTTTTAGATAATGCAGTTCATGTATACAAAGAGGTCCCACTTATATCAGGCTCTCATAAATTGTTTATGACAATCTTTATCTATTGATCCTCATAGTAAAATAAAAAAAATAGAAGTTTAAAGTTAAATTAAAACTAAAAATCTTAAATTAATACTTTTCTTAAGTAAGATTTCGAATTTTCTGAAGATACTGTGTTTTGCAAAAATGAAAGAAGTCTCAATTGAATCCGCAAAAGAGGTACAACTAATACATTCAGATGATGAGGGATCTAATTGCTTGCCATCTGATAATCAGAAACAAATGGACAAGGTACAAATGAAAAAACAATTAGGCCTTTTGGAAGGAGTAGCTATTATATTGGGAATTATATTTGGCTCAGGTATGAATATTCCACTTATGAATTTTCATTGAATAAAAATTCTGATTTTTTTGTAAACTGCAACGTACTTTACATATTGTCTTTATATGTTGAATATTTAAGTCAAACTATATGTATTTGCAGGCATTTTTATCTCGCCAAAGGGAGTGATACAGGAAGTGGGTAGTGTAGGATTATCTCTGATTATATGGGTGCTATGTGGTCTGCTCTCTATGGTAGGTGCCTTGTGTTATGCGGAATTGGGTACTAGCATACCTCGCAGCGGAGGAGATTATGCTTATATTCATGAAGCTTTTGGAGCATTGCCCTCGTTTTTGTATTTATGGGCCGCTAACTTAATTTTTGTGTAAGTATATTTCCTATTAGATTTCACCAGTCGATGAAAAATATTATGGAAAAACATATTTTTATTGTTTACAGACCTACAACAAATGCTATCATGGGACTGACGTTTGCTCAGTATGTTGTACAACCATTTTTTCCCAATTGCGCCACCCCAGATGACTGTGTGCGACTAATCGCGGCGTTAAGTATATGTAAGATTTTAGTGTTTTTGATAAAAATTAATATCTAATTATATCTGATTTTAAATATATCTATAAGGATAAAAACATCTATAGTATACATTTGGTTACATTCGGATGCAGTTACATTTAAAAGCAGCGAATACATCTAGATATGAATAAATTTAGATGTTGTGTGTGTGCGCGTGCATGTGTGTGTGTGTGTGTGTTTTGCTTAAGAAGAACTTTATGCACAATTTATAAAATAACTATGTTCACAGGCTTTCTCACTTTTATCAATTGTTATGATGTGAAAGAGACATCAAAAATGCAGAATATATTTATGTTTGCTAAAATTGGAGCACTAGTGATTATTATTATATCTGGATTAACCTGGCTTTATTCAGGTAGGTTAGTAAATCTTTAACGATATATTGTTCTTTAGTCCAAGTTTGTTTTGTTAATTAGGACACACGAAAAACTTCGAGAACATCTTCGAAAACAAGAATACTGATCCTGGCAAAATTGCTGTGGCCTTTTACTCTGGTATATTTTCTTATTCGGGATGGAATTATTTGAATTTTATGACGGAAGAACTAAAAAATCCTTATGTGTAAGTTGCAACATTTGGCAAAGATTGTTAACCTTTCTGTTATTCTGTTACTATAAAAGAAAAGAAACAGGTCATAATTTCAAGATATGCCGATTTTTTTAATGTGAAAATTAACAACTGAATTATTTCTTATTAGAAATTTACCACGTGCAATTTATATATCACTGCCGTTGGTGACCTTGATATATGTTATGGCAAATGTCGCTTATCTGAGTGTTTTAACTCCGACTGCTATGATCGCTTCCAACGCCATTGCTGTGGTAAATAGTATTCTTATTCAATGTAACAGTCCATCCAGTACTCCTATTCTATAATTCTTAATGACAGTGTCATCATTATATTACCGTTGTTATAACATATAATAAATGTTAAAAAAGCTGCATAACGACATTGTGTCATTATACAGAATAGGTCTACAGTTAAGATATATTATCAGATTGTACAACATTTAGTCTTTTTATTTAGACTTTTATTTATTTAGACTTTTGGCAATCAACTTCTCGGATATATGGCCTGGATAATACCAGTAATGGTAGCGGTGTCCGCTTTCGGAGGATTGAGTGTTCACATTATGACATCATCTAGAATGTGCTTTGTCGGTGCCAGGAATGGTCACTTCCCTTCTGCTCTGAGCCACATCAACATGTTCAAACTCACACCTACGCCTGCTTTGATATTTCTGGTGAGTATGATGCTAATTATATCTACTAATTATGTCAATTATATTAAAATAAAATTAAAAGTAAAATTTTAATCTAGATTAGAAAATTTAGATCTTTTTAAGATTTAAATTAATTTTTTAATTTCTTATCTCACGGCACCATATTATAACCGTAAAAGAACAAAAATTATGATTATTCTCTTTTACATTATACATTGAAATAAATTCTTTTCTTTTTACATATCATAATTCAACCTTCTTTACGCTTGCAGTGTATTTTGTCTCTCATAATGTTATGTACGAGTGATATATTTGTACTGATCACATACTGCAGTATAGTAGAGTCATTCTTTATTATGATCTCCGTAGCTGGAATTTTATGGTTACGTTATAAAAGACCTAATATGGAACGACCAATCAAGGTAATATTCTTTACATAAAATTATTGAACACACAGTGTCTGTATTGAAGTCAATGAAATTTTTTCCTTCAGATACCATTATGGATACCTATATTGTTCGTAGCGTTATGCGCTTTTCTGATTATTGTGCCATGCTATGAAAGACCGTACGAAGTTGGTATGGGTATCTTGATCACCATATCTGGCATACCCGCGTATTTCTTTGGTATTGTTTGGAAAAGTAAACCATTATGGTTCCAGAAATTTAACAGTTCGTAATTCCCATAAATACTAAGTTTATTTAATATATATTTATACAGTCAAACTTTAATATATTTCTCGTAACCTATTGAGATTATACAATCTTATACATGTATTTTGAACTTTCTCTTCAATTTTAATAGCTTATGGAAACATTTTTATCACTTATAACATTGTCTTCTTATATGCATATTATGCATATCAAATAAAAGTTGAGAAGCACAAAAAATATATTATGCAAATATATATGATATTTGCAAACATTAAAAAAAATAGGAAGGTTCAGAATACTCTTTAACTATATATTTACATTTATATTTTCTTTTTCTGTTTTCAGTTAAAGTTACACACGCTATACAAAAGTTATTTCTGTCTGCAAGGGAAGAGCTCGAAATCGATTAAGTAACAGCAATTTTACAATTAAATTCAGTTGAATGTATTACATCACATTTACCAAAGAAATTTGAAAAACTTATAATTTTATTAATATCAAAAGTGAAAAAGACATCAAGAATTTAAAAAGAAGAAAGATCTAGTTAAAGAAAAAAGATAATGAAAACCAAAGAATCGTAAAAAGTATTTATTATATTTTTTAGTTTTTTTAAAGATTTATAAAAGAGAAATGAAAGAATATTAAGTAATCTGTATTGTGAATAAGACAAATCTGAGAATTGCATTTTATGATTGTCAATTTTGCCAAAGTTGTTTTTTGTTTTCTTTTGAGTACAATATTATTATATATTATTCCTTATTAATTATCGATCAATTTTTGATTATATATATATTGTATATTAAATTATATATTTATAAATACTGTGTGAGAAAGTTTTATAAGCTTATACTGCAAAAAATTGTATTTTGATAATGTCAGTATATTGTAATAAAAATAGACATATGTGTATATATTAAATTCACGTCAAGAAATTAAATTGCAACACATCTCTTGCTTAAAACTTACTTAACTTCTATTCACTTCCATCCTTCTAAATAATTCTGTAAAATACATTATTTTCTTTCATTTCATTGAGATAATTTTTAGTTATTGCCAAAATTGTTGAGACGATTGTAGAAACAAGATAAACTTTCAGTTCGTTTTCGAAGTTGTTATGGAAAATGTATTTTATTATAATTCAATGTTAATGTTATTTTCAATATTACAGATTCAATTAATTAATGTAATAAAGATCCGAGATAAGGTAAATCAACAATAGTTTATTTTATAACTTTAGAATTTGAATTAAAAGTCATTTATGTATATCCTCTTGCAATTAAAAATATAATTTTTCCACACAGTTTTCCACAATTTTCATTAATATTATAATTATATGAAGTATGTATATATTCATAAAAAGCACATATATTTTAAAATGATAAAAGCTATCTCTATTTCGCACATGAAAGTGTGTTAACAATTTTACTGAATAATAGACATGGAATGCGATAACCAAAGAAAATTTCTATTTTATTGTACACGTTTGGTGTAATCTTATTAACATCACGTTTATGAATGAATATCTTCTGGGTTGAACATACCCTGTAAAACAATTGTAACGAATAAGATTTTCTGAAAGGTAAGATCATCAACTGCAAATTAAATTGAACGACAATATCCGCCGTATAATCGCAACCAACTTAGCAAAAAATGTCATACCTTAGCGCGTCTCAAAATGGAATCTTTGCTAGCATCATACGGATGATCTTTGCTTGGAATTTCCAATACAGCGGGTATCGGTTGAACATGACTGTCAATTACATGACGAATCATTTCCGCTACCTAAGACAGAGTATTGAATGTCAGATTAAGGAATAAAATATTATTCAAACGCTTCATAAAATTATAATTGTCATCAGAAACATTCAATGTTAAGATCTCAGAAAAATCTTAATCATCAATGAAACAATCATCTCGCTTACTTACATTCTGATTAATAAGAATAATGTCGATGTCGTCACGCTTGATAAATCGCTTAAAAGTATCCTCTACTTCACTTACTGGTGTGTCTGCAAGGATCATTATTTCATACTGTCAATTAATTTACACTGTTGTAAGTACATTATCTTAATACAATCGTATGCATTTTTTTGTATAATGATTATACATTATAGCTCATTGTTTCTTGTAAGATTATAAGAAAATAATAGATGTTAGTCGATCAGACTCTCGTTTTATTTTAATAAAAGAAGGAGAATAATTATTGCTGCTGTATGCAAAAACCATTTTAATATGCCATTAATATACGTACTTTTGTCAA
The DNA here is from genome assembly GCA_901521435.1 of Crematogaster levior. NCBI lineage: Eukaryota > Metazoa > Arthropoda > Insecta > Hymenoptera > Formicidae > Crematogaster > Crematogaster levior. Next base: position 110,032 of record CABEGB010001289.1, on the reverse strand, counting down.
CAACCATAAAGTTGGGCTGACGATGCTTATTGATCTCTCCAACTCCACCCAGCAAGAAACCCACGCAGGTATCCTGTAACAAACCTCATATTGAGACTCAAGCACCGATTGATCAATTTTTTTAATTAACAAAAGAAAAGAGTTAAATAAGGGATCATCATGTTGTCATTGATCGTTTACACTTAATTATTTGCTCACCTCATCGCCAATCACCGCTAAAAGTTTACCCTTTCCTGCGGAATGAAGCGCCATCACGTTCGTTTTGCGAAGCGAATTGAATCTTGCGAGAGAAGTTCTCGAACGAAAACCCGTCGTTTATTGTCAATTGCACGTCAGCTGACGAACCGCACCGTAGATCATCACGTGCGCTATTGGGGATGGGAAATACTGCGCATGCGTGAGATATGTCATTGCGCACTTTTTACACTTGTATGTATTTACTTGTGTTTTCACAACAGAGAGAAGAATGGGTGCGTTCAGCAAACTCAACAGTTGCACAACAGTTGAGTAAATCTTTTAATGCATCAATATAATTGGTCTAGATTACGGGATCTAACAGAAAGGACCAATAATCACTGATCGCTCACTGATCTGCTCTGCTGCTGAACGCAGCTAATTAGAGTCCTATAATCAGAGAAGCGACATTTATACCCCCACCATGACTTCTATCCGCCATCTTGAGTACTAACAGCTGTGAGCTGATCCGTGAGTGTGTAGAGTAAAGGTGCGATTTCATGGGCGTCAGTTGACGCGCGTCAAGAAGATTTTGTGACGTCATGCTGGTTTCAGCGTCGACGCTCAGAAGTTCAGATATTCCAACTTCTAAGCGTCGTGTGCAGTGCACGGTTGAGGTATTCGCGGCAAAAATGGATGATTCATTAGATGTAAGTAGTAAATTAATCAATTATATACTATTGTAAAATTATTTATGTATCATCAATATATAAATGTATAGAAGAAATAAATTTGATTTCAGTTAGTTTTAGTAAATACGTGTGGAGTTTGCGAAGCAATTGTGAATGAAGCCACGATAACTAATCATAGTTGTGTGGCAGGATATCCTAATATTGTTATAGAAAATGATACAAGATATTTTTATCCGCAATGTGGTAAGTTTATTCAATTGAAAGTATTGATTTGATGAGAATCTTGATTTTAAGGTTAGAATTTGATATTGAGATTAACAAAGTAGTGTCTCGTACTAAATGAACGCGGTCCGATATATAATTATACAATATAAAAATATTGTTGCAAAATTAGTACAAATCTAATAGTTTGTTATTTGTATGTTGCATAAAACATAACTTGTAATGTGTAATAATTGTTTATAGAAAATGGGGATATAATCCGCAAGAGCGCTTTATCAGAAGGCGTGGAAAGAATTGTTGCTGAGGAGAGAATACCACAACAGGACACTGAAGAACTTGTTTTCGAGACGACTAGTTCTTTTCACCAATCTAATGATTTAGATGAAAGATTGATTGAAGAGGTGAGGAAACGTGAGCCGTTATATAATTTCCGATTGCCTCTTGCTCAACGTGGTCGTAAACAAGCAAAACAGATATGGCAGGATATTTCCACTGAATTAAATGGTAACGTATTGTATTACGTACATTGGCCTCCAATGATTCATTCCTAGATCCCCTCTGCGGGGCAAGGGCGAATAGGAATATAGCCATAGCTATTGGCTGTACACTTATTTCCCCTTGCCCCGCAGAGGAAGTCTAGGAACGAATCATTGGAAGTCACTTTATCTTTATAATCAATTTATATTTGAAATGGATATTTATAATTTTTTTTGCATTTCAGGAGAAATAAGCGCTGATGGTGCCGCAAAGCGTTGGAAGTCATTAAGAGACACTTTCATGAAGATTATTGCAGAGGAGCGGCAGCCGAGTGGTTCCGGCAGAGTTTCTCGGCGGAAAAAGTGGCGCTTTTATGATCAAATGTCTTTTGTTCGTGATACATTGTTAAATACACCGTACGTAAACTCCATCAATTAATAGTAATGCATACAATGTCAATGGATATTTTATTTTACAGAACAGTTTCAAACGAAAGCCAGCGGCAGTCTTTTTCCGAAGAGGATGTGTCAAATAGTTCCCAAACAAGTAAGCATTTTTATTCATTTTACTCAGAAGTGTTTAACAACAAAGTGGCTATTCTTCAATGAAAGATGTATGAATATTAATCTTTTTATAATTAACACGAATTACACAAATATTTTTTTAAATTATGCCTAATAGGTAGAAGTAGCAGAAATTTGAAGGACTCCATCGAACGAGTGGTTGAAGCAATCAGTACTCCACCGCCAACTGTAAAATTGCCACCAATACCTGAAGTCACAGAGTTTGATAGCTTTGGTGTAATCGTGGCAAGCAAACTGAAAAATCTTTCAAAAAGGAAAAGTAACACAGTGATGTGCCACATCTTACAAATACTTTGTAACGCTGAGTTAGAAGAAAATATGCAATAAAATATTTATATTTTATATTTTAATATAATATTTATATTTTAATAGAAATAAAATTTTTATATTTATCAGAAAATTTTCTCAGATTTATTACATTCTTCTTTTACATTTATTTACAGATTTATTACATATTTACAGATTTATTACATTCTTCTTACATTTGCTTATTTTTATCACTTAGAAAGAGAATTGGATTTGAATAATGCTGATGGAGGTGTTTGGCTTGTTAAAGTGCCTAAATACATAGCTAATAAATGGGAGAAAATCCTGACAATGTAGAAGTCGACAAACTAAAAATTACCAAGTAAGTTTTTGTCTTTTATTACTTTATTCAAAGCATTATTTTCGATAAGAAGAGAAGAACATTGAATCATATTTCTAAACATAAAATAAAAACGGAATAGAAGCAAACCACTTTTTTCAAAAGAACAATTTTTTAATTGTACAATTAATATTGTAATTTTTATTACATCCTTCTATTCCTACAAATAATTTTATATACAATGATAGATATTAGGTAGATTCTAAGTTATACTAAATTATAGATATTAGATAGATTATAGATTACATTCAAAAGTTATATACTGTTTAATACTAGATGGAATAAGAATAACTATTATCGGTAAATTTGTAAAAATTGCCATGGTACTGCACCCTCTTCATTGAAATAATCGCAAAAATTATTTCTGATAGCAGCAGAAACACGTGAATTGGTATTTGTTCCACAGGAATTGATATCATTAAAAGCGTTGTTATTAGTAATTATAGATCTCCATTCTCCAGATATAATATCATGATTTTCATCTTCATGATCAATCAATTCCAGACTTCCATAATTTCCTGTGTTATTAATATTACTCTTTCGTAAAAAATTATGCAAACAAATTGTTGCCTGCACTATTCTAATCACATTTTTTACTGATGCTAAAATAGGTTTCCTGAAAATTCTCCATTGGCTAGCAAGTATTCCAAATGAATTTTCGATCATCCTTCTAGCTCGGCTCAACCGGTAGTTATAAATACGTTGCTCTGTAGAGAGTCCATCTTTTCCTGAATATGGTCGAAGTAAGTAAGGAGTTAAAGGGAATGCTTCGTCGGCTACGATGACGTATGGCAGATCAGGTCCATTTTCCCAAAGTGGCTTAGATGCTGGCAAGTCCATTGCATTGGCTTCCAAATTTTGACCGAGTAGCGATTGCTTAAATATACCTCCATCACTTTGTCTACCATAAGCTCCAATATCAATCGAGACAAACATGTAATTAGCATCACACATTGCTAATAGCACGATACTGTGAGTCCCTTTATAATTGTAATATGCAGATCCACTCTTATTAGGACACTAAAAATAATATATAATTACATTAGTTTTGTATTTGAGTTATATAAATACAAAATATGCATATTAATTTACAAATATTACAAAAATTTAGTGAAAGTAAAAATTCTATATTGTAAAATTGTATGTTAATATATACTTGAATTATTATGTGCTTCCCATCCAAAGCTCCTATGCAATGTGGAAATTGACATTTTTCATTGAAATTCTCAGAGACTGCTAGCCATTCAGCTTTCATATTAGGCTTTAAAACCAAAGGACACAACACATTCCATATAGCTTGACACGTTTCATGAATAATATTACTTACTGTTGTAATTCCTAACAAATATTGATATGACAGAGATGTCATACTATCACCGGATGCTAAAAATCTGAAACGCCGAAAAGAAATTTGTAAAAATTTTGAACTTAATATTTCTAAATTAAAAGAATTTTTTACAGATTTGTGTACAAATATATTTTTAAAGTATATACAAACCTTAAAGTCAATGCTAATCGTTCTGGTGCCGAAATTGGATCACGTACAACATATTGTTTGCTTATAATTGGCCCAACTAAACACAACAATTCTTCAAATTCAGTTGCAGACATGCGACAATAATTTGTAAATCGCGAATCTTCTAAACACAGAATAGGAAATATCGCATGGTAAAATCCATGTACTGCACGATCATTAAAGATCTTTGCAACCCAGTATTCCTTTTTCTTATATTTCCTCTTTTTATGTTTTATAACGGCTATCACGGCAGTTGCTGCTGCTATACGTCTTTTTTGCACTTCTGAATTTCTTATGTTCATGATATTTGCACATTCTACCATCCACTTATAATATTTCATTGATGGCGAACACATCTTTACCAAAACTACTGCAATAAATTAATAGCTGTATGTTATGTGTACCTTCTTTGACGCGAATTACAAAAATTGACGCGTGAAAATCTTTTTCATTGCGCGTCAGAATATCGGCGTCATTATGCTAATCTAACTTTACCTGAACCTGATTTCGAGCGTCAACTGACGCCCATGAAAAAGCACCTTAAAGCGGGGAGACCATTGCATAACGCATAACGCATATGCATAAGAAATTTGATTGGTCCGTTAGCATGTGCATAAGGAATTCGACCAATCGAATTTCTTATGCATGTGTATTATGCATTATGCAAAAGTCTGTGCTCCCCGCCTAAGTGTATGTGAGCTTGCAAGTATGATTAAAGTCCTATAAGATTTTAATGTAAATAAATAATTAGGTAATAAACATATATACATTAAGTAATGACAATGCAGAGACACAAACTAACCTTATATTAAATCTGTTCAATGTTTATAATATGATATGTTAACTGACATTGAAAAAAGGGACCCATAATAATATAATAATATTACATATTCATATATTACATATTACGTAAAATAAGATTTTACCTTATAATTTCTAACAGTTTTCTTCTGTATATATGTACGTAGCACTGCATAGCTCGCTGTTGTATACGGAGCGGAGCCCTATATTAGTACACAAAATGGCGACTAAACCATTGTGACTCAGTTGACCAATCAAAAATGAGTTCGCTAATGTCGCTTCTCTGATTATAGGACTCTACAGCTAATGAGAGACTCCATGGCCCGCTTTTAGGTGATCCCTGAAAGCGATACGCCCTCTGTGGACATAAAAACGACATGAACTACGAAGCCAATGTTCGGGAATGTTCTCAGTGGGTACATAAAATGTGCACAATTTCTGATTGTGTTCCATGCTATGTACACGAAATACTAATTCGAATTCTGTAACACACAAGCATTTTTTATGCATGTATTTGTATATAGTGTAATATTGTACAAAATTGTTCAGTTTATATCAGATATATCATTATGATTATATTTCGTTATGTTACAAAGACACCTTTTTCTCAGGTTCGAATTAAAACTTTTTTCGACAAAAACAGACCAATTCATAAAGCCCTCCACCATCAGCGCCATTTCGACGGTTCTCTTTGTTTGGTCCAAAGATATTTTATTTTTTAGTTTTATATTTTTTATCATAAATTTATTTTATGTCAGAATTTATTCTACATAATTTTGTATGCCAGTTGTAATTCAAAATAAAAAATACCAGATGATATAATAGAAAAACAATAAAATAATATATTATAGAAAATAAAATACAACATAAAACAATCAAGTTATTGACATACTCCTATAACATGGAATTCCTTGAAAATACAATTCTTCAAATGCGTATAATATTCACAATTCGTATGATCTATGATTTTATAAGGAACTGACATATATTCATGAATAAAAACTAACTGCGTAAAATTTACCATTATTTACTGATTTGTATTTATAAAAATTATTCTAGCTTTATTAGGATTAACAAACGCGTTGATTTAATATGTTTTGCCAGTCTCGAGTAACTTATTTTCTTTTATAAAGCTACTCCGTTTTTATCGAAAATCTCAATTAGACTAGACTATTATCTAAGTTGTAAATAAAGTAATATTTTTTCTTTAAATTTGAATTGAGAGAGAAAGAGAAAGAGAGAAATAAATTATCCAATAAAAAATTAATTATCTTATAGAGGCCCTCCACCACCCCCGCGATTCCAACCGGCGGCCCTCTTTTCTTTGGATAAAAAATTTTTAATATTTTTTATCCTTTAAACTTTAATATTTTTTATCATAAAGAACCTCGCCCATTTTAGGCCATCCGCGCCCAGTCATCAATCATATAAAATTTTGTAGATACAAATGGTAGAATTAACAGAAAAATAGATTTAGTTCTTCAAACCCCCGCCGAAAGTAGTTCTGACCTCCTAATTATATGATAGTACGAGCCACAGTACGAGCACCATTCTTACATGTGCAATAATATTCCTTAATAGCATCTTTTCCTTCACCATTACGTTCTGCTACAATATAGACATGGTATCGTGTTTTATTAACATTCCTAGACTATTCGAGTTTTAAGAAATATTGGGTTAACGATATTAATATCATAATTAACGAGCTCATTAACTCCTACATCATGGCTAAGTTCTATTCTATATCGTCCATCCTGGACCACATGCTCCCCATAGAATGAAAAATCTAAATAATAAAACATGATATCATATCTGTATTGTAGCATAATATAATGGTGAAGAAAAAAATGCTATTAAAAAAAATGCTATTTTAAAATGCTATTTTACTTTGACCTTTTTTCTTTTATGAAGAAAAAAGGTCTCTAGTAAAATTTTGTTTGGAGCGATGCATGAAATGTTACAATCACTTAAATACACGAATAATCGGTAGAACCCTAAAACTTCACCCCCCTCTATCTCGGCGAATTGGGAAAGGAATTAAATAAATTTTGGGCCATGAACTACTATTCGATAGAGCAACAATTGAGCCAATTTGCAGCTCGATTGTGCGACCTTGATTTTTTTCGTTGGGACACTTGAGAAATTTTCCCCCATATAGGATGATATGCATTTGTTTCATAATACTATTTATAAAATGGCAGAAAGGATATAATACAATGTAAAATACATTGTCTTGTATATTTATGTCGCTACATTTAATTATATTTATTTGCAGTACAGATTGTTTGATGAAAATTTAGATATAGTTAGATTTAAATATAGCAAAGTGTGTGTGTGTGTGTTAGTTAAATTTAAATAAAATTTAAATGAAATGATAAAATTAGGTAGAGAGAGAGGGAGATGTACAGAAAAAAAAGAGGAAAGAAAGGAGGAGAGTTGGGAGAGAGGGAGCGAGGGAGAAAGGATGGGAAGAAGGGAGGGAGAGAGAGTGAGAGAGGGAGGAGGCTCTACAATTAAAATGAATAAAATTTAAATTAGATAGTTGCGAGGGGAAATAAATTAATTGGGTGCTGATGAAGACTCTGTGCAGTCGAAACGTCCACTATTCGAAATTTATAAGAACCGTAAAGCATATGTATTTATATATTAGTCAATAACATCAAGTGTTTTGCTTGTTTCATTTAATATTGGCCTTTGTTTTCCTTGAGTTATTTTATTGGATCAACGAGCGGTACTTTTTTCTTATATTAAAATTAATATAAATATTTAAATTTAAATTAAATTATAATTTATAGATGAACAATTGAGCGGAAATGATAGAAAAATAAGAAATAATTCAAGTTGTTTATGTAATGTTCAAAGTATTAATCGATTTTTTTACAATTTACATAAATTTAATTATTCAAGATGACAAACATATTTTAAACAACGTTCAGTATACAAAGTATCTGATATACAGGGTGGATTATAACTTTTTGAAATACCATTATATGCAATATTATATGTATAAACGAGGAAGCCGTCATAGTTAGTGATTACACGAAAAATACACTCAATACTTTTAGTAATTTAGTAAAGATTATTCTAAGTTACTCAATGTATTAAAAAAAACAAACCGATTTTTTATATTTGTTCTGTAAAAGTTTTTGATGGGCGAAAAACATTTCTCTTTTCTCAGACTTCTGTCTGATTGATCTGGAGATATCAGGGCAGGTAAAATATCGTTAAGCATTATTTGTGATGAGATACCACTCTTGCATACACAAATATTTAAATCTTTTATATCAATTTTTATAACAGCTTTCCCATATTACCTTCCATCTCTTTTACGTTATTAATATTTTTAAAAAGAGAGAAGACGATATTTAAAAATAAATTATTGATAGAAATTAATGTAAATTTATCGTTTAGCATGAATATAAGCTTTAAAAAAAAAATATTATAATACTTATTATATTATATATTATAATACTATACAACAATATATACATATACATACAGGGTGTCTGAAACATTTTGGAAAAGCCGAAGAGTGCAGATAGAATAGGTCAAAATAGAAGGAATGTCACGTATTATTTTGTAATTTTTGCAATATTTATTTCGTAATTAATTATAACGTACGAGCCAATGAGTGCACGGGAAACCGGTAGGCGGGACTCTATAGAGATGTCAAATGAAAGATGAGTGTCAATGTAAAAGAAAAATGGCTTACTCCTTAGCAACGAATAACAACTGATTTCGAGAGGCGAAGTAACGAGCGTCATATGACAAATCAGTCATACGGCGAAGCAATCTACAAAGGACAATCGCTGCAGCGAACGCGGATCTTTATCCGGATAGGTTTCGACGCGAAGATCCGCGTTCGTCCTTTATAGATCGCGCCTCCCATCGCTTCGCCAACAGGCTTCTATCATCTTGCAATGAGGAGGTCTCTTCTCGTCGCGCGCTTTTACTCGCGCGGATTGGCTGATCTTATTAAATTAATTTCTCGTTAATTATTGCGAAAACAACAAAGTGGTAAAGGACTTTTCTACTTGATTTTACCTGTTCTACCTGCACACTTCGGCTTTTTCAAAATGTTTCAGACACCCTGTATATGTATATATTATAATACTATACAACAATATAAAGTTTGCTAAAAATTCATTAAAATAATAAATGAAAGAAATAAATGCATCAATAAAAAAAACACAAATATGTTTTTTCAACAGTTTTTTTTGTTGATTTGTATCAGTTGGCACTACAGAATGCCGGGATTAAAAGTCGTATATTGATGACAAACGTCTCCTTCAAACTCGTCAATACTGTCACAAAACTTCTCGGCCGTACTAATGTAATCAATATGTCATCCTAAGAATTAACTTGATTAAGAAACAAATAAATAATATTTTCTATTGTATGTGTGTAAAGACTTGTATTAGTTATCCATTATCTTACTGTTATTAAAAGAATTTACTACTAATAGTTGTTAAGTTTTAACAATTCATATTTTCTATTAACTAAATATTATTTTTTATTAAGTAAATATTACTCGGTTATTAAATTAAACAAAAAAAATATATATAAATGTATACATATATGTATATATCAATTTTTCGAAATTCAAAAATCGTTCTTCATGCAATTTTTCATATAACTGAAATAGAAAAATATTATAATTTATAAAAATATTTTTCTTATAATAATAATTCCGACAATATTTTGAATAAACATATTTAATTTACAATTTACATTTTATCTGATGCCTTTTAAATATAAATATGCATAATATATAACAAAACTTATATAACACTCCTTTTACCTTAAAAATATAATAAGATGTTTGTAAAAAAAAACATTTTTTGATTAAAAAATTATTTTTCTTCTGTAAACTGTAAGCTGTATAAGCTGTATACTTAATTGTGTGTTTATTATACATATTAATAAATCAGTGATTTTATAATATCAAAGAACAGATCCATTTATATATTATCCATAGTATACTGATATAAACTATACTTTTCACCACTCTGACGAATAGATACACTCTGAAATAAATAATAATGCTAAAATGAAATAAATGAAATCTTTCCGATCTTTTCGATATACAATCAGATATTAATCCCTATTATTATTATACAAATTTCAAATGTCACATAAATAATGTGCATAAAAGATACCAAATAGAGTAATATATTTAAAACTTAATAATATACTTGTACCTTTTAAAATGTGCTTTGGCTGCATCTAATTTATTCATGTCTTCATGAAGAAGAAATTTTTTGGCACCAATAATAGTATTTCTATAAAATATAATATTTTATTATCATAAAATACAATATTTATTAGATTTAAAACAATTAGATTTGTGTCTTCATTGTAAAGATTACTTGGAATAAAAAATGTAAATATAATTACTTGAAGTACTCCTCCAAATTGTAATCAGAATAATCGAAAGAAAATGTATTCCGGTCATCAGACGGTATTGAGGATATTAGAGCCAAACTATTTATATTGCTGAATTTCCATTCATGTTTCGAAAAATATTGTATAAAACAATTGACCACAAACATTTTTCTCTGCAGCTGTAGTAAACTAATTTACACATTATTTATTAATCAGTTATAATGATATATATCTTCAATTATAGCACCAAATTTTTAGATTCAGAATTGGAGATAAGATAATGCAATAAAAAATAAATGTTTCAAATACACATTTTTATAAATATATAGTTATTTACAAAAATTGTTTTTAACAAAGTAATTTTATTTATTTATACACATATATATATCATGCTGATTTAGTCAAATATGTGAATAATTTGCATTTGATAAACTAGGTACCTAGATAAAACTTACAAAGGTTGACGTCCAGAGAATTTTAAAATCATATCTATTAACATAGCTGGTAGAATATGCAATAATATCGTCAATATATAATACAAAGTAAAACTATTCGTTGTTTTAATGCCAATAGTCCAGACGATATTGTCGAACGGTATCTCAAATGCTAATTTAATATACAAGTTGAATATATTTCGGCGTGTCATGGGCTTCTGGCATGTACAGTTTAAAACAAAAGTAGAATTTACTGTAAAACTAAAAACAAACAAAATTATAAATTAATTAATAAATTAAATATAAATAATTAACAGTTTTGCAAGATACATTAAGTTTAAAAAATAAGATAAAGATTTACGAAATTTCGAATTGTGCGATGTATATAAAAAATACTATTAAAGATTTTAATTAACATTCGGCAAATAAATAAATTTAATATTAAATATATAATAATTTTTATATTATTTGTATGTAAAATAATTTATTTAATCAATTTTTAGTCTTATTTTATATAAGAAAAAGTGATAGATAAGTTTATTTGATATAGTAATAGACATTTCAATTCTCTTAGATGCAATAATTTTAATTCAAAGTAAAAAAATATAATAAACACACGGCTGAGAAGAATCCAAATAGAAATTTTTACTAATATTAAAAGATCATACTTATATTTGAACAATTACATGTTGTGAATAATGCATATTTACAATGTCAGCACGTTTATACCATCATGTTCTAAACATGGATTCTTGAAATTTTAAATAAAGAAAGAAAACTTTTATGTTTATAATTTAATACAGTTACAAATGTGTGTATGCATTGATAGTCATACGGGGTCAATCCAAGCTTCCAAGATGCGGTTAATATAGCTTTGGTGACAATGTCCACCGGAATTACATCGTCAATTATGGCATCACAACAATACGCTGTTTTTAATAATCCTTTACCGCTAGCAATGAAAAATCCTGTTGGACCATAAAGATTATCTACCCACCCTGGAAATGGTTCTTCTATCGTAGGAAATACTAAAATATGAGATAAAGATAAGACATAGGGTGTTTGATAATTCGACTCAACCGTAAAATGCAAGTAGAGATTAAACTGAGTAAAAAGTCCTGTATCATTTTGCGATTTTCGTAATAATTAAGAGATATTAATTAAAGAAGATCGACCAATACGCGCGAATCTAAGCGCGCGGCGAGAAGAGACAACCCACGATTATTGTGTAGCGTTTGAGTACGCGGGGAGAAGGAACAGCCTACCGTTATTGTCTAGCATTTTAGCGCGCGGGGAGAAGGGATAGCCACAACCATTGTTACGCGATTGTTTAGGCGCGTGACAAAGCGTTGCGAGAAGCGCGTAATACTAGAATACCGCGGCGACCGCCCCGAATTGTTCTCTCGCATTGTTTTGCATCTCTCTCTCTCTCTTTCTCTCCCTCTCGGTAGGCTGTTCCTTCTCCCCGCGTACTCAAACGCTACACAATAATCGTGGGTTGTCTCTTCTCGCCGCGCGCTTAGATTCGCGCGTATTGGTCGATCTTCTTTAATTAATATCTCATTAATTATTACGAAAATCGCAAAATGATACAGGACTTTTCTACTCAGTTTAACCTACTCTACTTGCATTTTACGGTTGACGTTCGAATTATCAAACACCCTGTATAATATACATATATAGTAAATTATTGCTTAATTCTCTTGTAATGTTATTACTAATTCCTATTTTTTGCCCATATATTATTAACTGAAGTAAAGAAATGGCAAACTATATAGTCCTATAAATATAATATTAAATTTTTATAAATATAATTTTAAATTTTTGTTTCTAATTTTTTATAAAGAATATCAATAATTATCAACTGTACATACATATAAATATATAAAACTACATACATATATAATATATATATAAATATATGTTTTAATTTTTCAGTCGTTATTTACAATTTCAACACACATATAAGAAAATTAATTTATTTATTACAAGTATACTTATTATACGTGAAGTGGTTAATAATAGTGGTTAATAATATACATATATCTGACTAACATTTAGTATGTTGTACATTATAAATATAAAGTTAAAGTAAATCGTCTTTAAAATGTAGTAAAATTTTTAATATACATATGCCTATCTTTTGCTATATTCAGTGTTTTTATCATTGTTACAAAAAATTATTTCTATTAAATATTTTATTCTATACTGTAATACAAAATAATGAACATACAAACATTTAATACAATAACATGTTAAGACAAGAATTTAGTTTTAATACCTATTAGAAGAAGTTATTAGAAGAAAGACTACATACCAAAAGAAGGTCTTACAATCGCGCAAGGTAAGACGGAAGAATATTCTTGTATAATACCCTCCGCTAGGTTTTTTGAAAAAATATACGTGTTGGGAATGTGATCTAAACATCTAGACATAATTTCAAGTGTACAAAATTAAAAATATGAATATTATTAAAAGTAAACGCGGTGTAAATATAAAAATATAGTTTGAAAGAGATAAATTATTCTAGTAAATATAACTACATTAAGTTTGTAATTATGATCCGCTTGCAACTCACTTAGTTGTAAAAATGTTTAAAGTATGCTCATCCAAATCCGATTCGGCTATTTCGATCATCTTCTGCCAATCAGCTACAGATGGATATGTTTTTTCTTCAATAAATGGATTATCCGTATGTGTGAATGCTGTACTAATGTACACTAATGCCTTTGATGGATAAAAGAGAAATTTATTTGAAAATTATGTCTCCTGTTTTTTTTTTAATTTTTTTTCTCAGAGAAATTTATAAAACAAATTTTGTTTGTGTCTAAAAGATCCAGTGTGCTGAGGAAAAGTTAATAGTTTAAACCGAATATATTTAGAAGAATGTGTAGATACTAGGGTTGCTCTGAAAGTTTCCGCAAAATTATTTAAAAACATTAATTAATGTTTGAAATTAATTTTATTGTTTTTCAAAATATTCTCCGTTGCATTGTATACATTTTTTCATTCGATAAAACCAGTCATCAAAGCATTTTGTCCATCTTTCTGGAGGCACTTCAGAGACCAGATTTTCAAACGAAAAGAAGAAATCACAAGGTGCGAGATCGGGACTGTAAGGGGGATGAGTCATCAAGTCTATACGGTTAGTGGCCAAAAACTTCTTCGTTTCTTCTGCGGCGGTGGAAGCGTTTGAAAATCTGGTCTCTGAAGTGCCTCCAGAAAGATGGACAAAATGCTTTGATGACTGGTTTTATCGAATGAAAAAATGTATACAATGCAACGGAGAATATTTTGAAAAACAATAAAATTAATTTCAAACATTAATTAATGTTTTTAAATAATTTTGCGGAAACTTTCAGAGCAACCTACGTATAAGTATGAGTAAAATATAATAGTAGTATGATTAAAATGTAATAGTTTTTTAAATTTTTCTTAGCAAATAAAGTTTGTATACAAACTTTAATAGATAATTGATTTATATAGCTACTATTATATTTTAATCATACTTATATCTACATTCTTCTAAATATATTCGGTTTAATTTCTCGTAACAAATTTTTAAAATATTAAATTATTATAAATTTATGAATTTATTTATTATAAAGTTATAAAGCATGAATTTTAAAAAAAATTTTTTGTCATTTTTGTTCAAATTTCCATTTTTAATAAGAAAAAGTTTTTAATATTTGTCTTCGAAATCTGAATAATATAAACCTTGAAATCTTGATACATATCTTGAGTTTTTTTTTAATTTTAAGAAAGAATTAAAAAAAGAAAAGTTGAGCCAGACATTAAAAATCTAGTGTGTTGACGTCGTTAGTAAAAAAATGATGTTTGGGGGAGGAACTTAAAAACTAAACAACGGAAGGAATAATAATAATAAAATAAATCAATAATAATAAGAAAAAGAATAAATAACAATAAAAAATATATCATAGTAAATATTTGCGAGAAAAAGTATGATTTAGTATGAGTTGTTGCGTAAGACATTATCTAAAATATATGTATGATACAATAAATTATATATTCATGAATACAAATGTACGATTTCAATTACTTTTTTTTAATAAAAATTACTTACTTTTAAATTTTTCATACTTTGACCTAAAATACAGATATCTCTCGTTCCTCTAGTATTAGTTAGTATGGCGTATTTTAAAGTATCATTAAATTTCACACTTGCGGCTCCATGTATTATTATAGTTACTCTTTCTATCAACATTTGCCTATCGGTAGTTGACAAACCTAATCCTTTTTCACTAATATTGCCAGAAATTGCAATTAATTTCTCGAAACTCGAAGGTCGCTCATCGCGCAGTTTGTCATATAACTGAAATAAAAGTACATTATAATTAATAGAAAAATGTTTTATGAGATTTATTAATTATAATACACTACTCAAAGAAAAATAGGGGACACTTTTTATAGTTTAAAAATTGAGCTATTTTCAATCCATGATAATCGGTGAAAAATCATCGTAGAAAGAAAATTAAAAAAACATTTAAAACTTGAGACATCATCTTTAACGCATTATCGGCGATTTTTTAAATTGTTCTATTTTCTTTGTTCTGTGCTCCAAGAAAGGAGGCAATGTTTTGTTGCTGAAAATTACGTATGTTTTACACTTTGCTACTCAATAAAAAAATTTTTCCCAAAAATTCATTTCAAGGCGTATAAACTACAACATTTTTTCTACAAAACACCTTTTTGAAAATCCTACAATTTTTTTTGACTGAGTTATAAGATCCTGAATCTAAACTTATATTTCTTAGAAATAATTTTGATACTCGGTGAAAAGTGATATGCAAAAAATTAAAAAACATTTTGGAGGTCGAAGTCTCAACTTTAACGGACTATTAATGGTTTTTAGACGTTATTTATCAGAAAAATGAGTGTCAAGAATGGGTTATTTCAAAGTCATGTATCTTGGTCAAAAAAAGACGTAAGAAAATTTTAAAAAATAAATTTAATAATAAATAATTTAAAAATTTTAAAAATAATTTTCTTTAGCAACATTAAAATAGTCTTAAAAAAATTCTTTTTATTATATGTTTAATTGCGACATAATAATCTAAGAATCTTAAAAATCTTAAAAAATTCTTAAAAAATTTCACAAAAAGTTTTTCTTTTCGTATTTAACTTACCGGTAAATTTAACATTTTTTGGAGTCTTTCGTTAACATTTAATTTCTTTTTTGGACGCATCAATAAGAATATTTCACGAACATCTGGACAAGATCGTAATACTTTTTCAATAAACACTGTACCGATAACTCCTGTTGCACCTGTTAAAAATATACTTTGTCCAGAGTAAAATGCAGGAATCGAGTTGACTGGATCAATTGTCATATTCATTACTCTTGAAACAAAGCTAAAAGTAATAATAACTGAACAATATAGCACGTAGGTATTGTGCAACACTTGAAATCGTTGTTGCTTTTGCTATGTCGATAAAAAATACAGATAAAATACAGGTAAAGGACACTTGAATAAATGATTATACTATTATTTGACTATTTATATATATTAAAAGTAGGAAATGATGTGCAGTATGGTAATGCAGTAAGGTTAAAAGATTAAACATATATGGGATGATATGCATTTGTTTTATAATACTATTCATAAAATGGCAGAAAGGATATAATACAATATAAAATACATTGTCCTGAATAAATGATTATACTATTATCTAACTATTTATATATTAAAAGGAAGAAATGATGTGCAGTATGGTAATGCAGTAAGGTTGAAAGATCAAACATGTATAGGATGATATGCATTTGCATTTGTTTCATAATACTATTCATAAAATGGCAGAAAGGATATAATACAATATAAAATACATTGTCTTGTATATTTATGTCGCTACATTTAATTATATTTATTTGCAGTACAGATTGTTTATGAAAATTTAGATATAGTTAGATTTAAATATAGCAGAGTGTGTGTGTGTGTGTGTATGTGTGTTAGTTAAATTTAAATAAAATGATAAAATTAGGTAGAGAGAGAGGGAGATGTACAGAAAAAAAAGAGGAAAGAAAGGAGGAAAGTTGGGAGAGAGGGAGCGAGGGAGAGAGGATGGGAAGAAGGGAGGGAGAGAGAGTGAGAGAGGGAGGAGGCTCTACAATTAAAATGAATAAAATTTAAATTAGATAGTTGCGAGGGGAAATAAATTAATTGGGTGCTGATGAAGACTCTGTGCAGTCGAAACATCCACTATTTGATATTGATAAGAACCGTTTTGCAAACATATATTTGTAAAGCATATGTATTTATATATTAGTCAATAACATCAAGTGTTTTGCTCGTTTCATTTGATATTGGCCTTTATTTTCCTTGAGTTATTTTTATTGGATCAACGAGCGGTACTTTTTTCTTGTATATTTCAAATTTAAATTAATTAAGTTATAATTTATAGATGAACAATTGAGCGGAAATGATAGAGAAAAATAAGAAATAATTCAAGTTGTTTATGTAATGTTCAAAGTATTAATCGATTTTTTTACAATTTACATAAATTTAATTATTCAAGATGACAAACATATTTTAAACAACGTTCAGTATACAGGTATCTGATATACAAGGTGGATTATAACTTTTTGAAAAACCATTATATGCAATATGTATAAGCGAGGAAGCCGTCAGCTCAATCTACCACTTTCTCATGCGTGCATTGGCTCAGACACTTTAATTAATAACTCAATAACTATTGCGAATATTGCATAATAATATTTGACTTTTATCATCAATATGAGTCAATCTAGCTGTACACTTCGGCTATGTCAAAAGTTATAACCCACCCTGTATGATAGAACATTTATATAGAGGGTAGATAGAGCAGGTTACAAGCAAAATAGAAAAATTCTGTGCGAAACTAGGAAAAAAAATCCTGATCCGTACTGGATTTTGGTAGTCTACTAATAATACTTCTTTTTCTGTAAATTTGTTACTGACCGCCAGAGCCGACTCGCTTAGCTGAGACAAGAGCGGCGAGTCGCTAAGCAACAATGTCGTCGTTGTTTATAACGGATCGTATTTCTGAAAAGGAGCCGTGTCGTGATTTAATAATCCTTTGTAAATTCGTACGAAGAAGTATGACCTCGTTATAAAATAAAGGAGAAGAGTTTTCCTAACGCGCGCGAGTTGTTCTTTGGAATAAAAGTGCGCGAGCGAGTGGAAGAACAGCGCAACATTTATACTTTTCGAATGAAAGGAGACTAGTTGACATCAAACTGATATGATTGGTGAGCTGCGAGCCGACTTGGTGTCAGACTTTAATCTCCTAAAAATGGAAATCAAATCTAGATTTCAAAAAGTTGGTGAATCACTGCGGTTTAAAGTCTGAAAAACCAAGTCGGCTCGCAGCTCACCAATCATATGCCAGTTTGATGTCAACTAGTCTCCTTTCATTCGAGTTTTAATTTCGACTGGCAAAGAAAATGATCGTTCGTAAATTTATACTTTTACTAATTCGATGACTACGTGCTGATTGTTTGTCAATTTTAAAGTAGTTGTGCAAATCTTACTTTCGACAAAATTTTTTTAAAATTTTATTGGCTGAAAAGAACAGTGTCATCTAATTCCTCGAATTTCAAAGACTCCGACCGTTAAACTCGAAATAAATTGTCATTAAAGATTGCGAGTTTCATAGCGACGAAATAATTTTTTTATTATTTTTATGTGCTTCCCTCAACATTCGGATCATAAATAACATATTTTTTTAGTTAAATTATTTTATACGTGTACATATCACGGAACACAATCAGAAATTGTGCATTTTTATGTACCCACTGAGAACATTCGTGGACATTGGCTTCGTAGTTCATGTCCACGTTTTTATGTCCACAGAGAGCGTATCGCTTTCAGGAATCACCTAAAAGCGGGCCATGGCGTCTCTCATTCTTCTCTCTGTTCACAATATCGAACAATGTAACTTAAGTGTACTCTGTAATTTATAGCTAAACCTTTTGCATTTTTATCCCTTTACCCACTTCTCCCTAACGTTTAATTACGTACACGCATTCCACTTTGTGTGCAGAAAGTAGAACCAGAGAGAAGAATGAGAGACGCCATGACCCGCCGCTTTTAGGTGATCCCTGAAAGCGATACGCCCTACGTCGACATAAAAAACGTATATGAACTATGAAGCCAATGTCCACGAATGTTCTCAGTGGGTACATAAAATGTGCACAATTTCTAGTTGTGTTTCGTGCTATGTACACGAAATGCTGATTCGAATTCAATCTGTAACACACAAGCCTTTATGCATGTATTTGTATATAGTGAGAAAGAGAGAGAGAAGAGAGAGAAATAAATTATCCAATAAAAAATTAATTATCTTATAGAGGCCCTCCACCACCCCCGCCGATTTCAACCGGCGGTCCTCTTTTCTTTGGATAAAAAATTTTTAATATTTTTTATCCTTTAAACTTTACTATTTTTTATTATAAATTTATTTTATATCAAAATACAATTTATTTTATATAATATTGTACAAATATAATCCAGAAGTTGTTATTTAGGGAATAGAAAATAATGTTTCATACAATTTTATAGTACAATACAATATAGAAATATGAAATCAGATATTTACAATATGTATAATATAATACAAAATTAAAAATTAATTATCTTATAGAGGCCCTCCACCACCCCCGCCGATTCCAACCAGCGGCCCTCTTTTCTTTGGATAAAAAATTTTTAATATTTTTTATCCTTTAAACTTTAATATTTTTTATCATAAATTTACTTTATATCCAAATACAATTCTATATAATATTGTACAATTATAATCTAGAAATTGTAATTTAGAGAATAGAAAATAATGTTTCATACAATTTAATAGTATAATACAATATATAAATATAAAATCAGATATTTACAATATATATAATATAATACAAAAAATGTATATAATACAAAAATATAATACAAAGAAATTGCTGTTCAAAATACATAAAAAATAATATTATTAATAATAATATACTCACAAAATTTTAATAACACGAGAGTATGCGAAAGCAATAGATACGTGATAACACGAAGTTTACTAGATATATCTATGCTCGCATATTGAGAAAGTATATCTGACGAATTAAATCGTATGTCATTTATCAATTTATGATTACAAAATTTTTTATGTTTTTATCTTTCCAATCCGGAGAAGGCGCATGGAATAACATCTTTAACAATATCCGACTGTTATGTTTTTGAACAAGAATGAGGAACCCTGTTACACATCCAATTAATTTTGTTCTGATATCCTTTTAAGTTATGAGGGTAAACAGCGTAAGTGGTTACGTCCAAGATTCGTTATAATTTTTGTGTAATTTTTTTCAAATAATTTAAAGCTTTACTAAGGAAGACTTTGTTAAAACGCGTTTTACATTCTATGTGTATTATATTAATGTAAGTTTATAATTTTAATTTATATTGTGTATTATTATTAACTTCCCGCTTATTAAAGGCCTGTTTCTGTATGATCATTTGTTGAATTTCTAACGAAATTAATTTTTATCTTATTACATAATAAGTAAATTTACTAATACCTTTTTTATTTGTTTTTATCTTGTTAATTTATTGTGTAATCATAAATTGATAAATGAAAATATGATTTAATTATCACAAATCTTTCCTTAATGTACGAGCACAGATATACCTAGTAAAATTTGTGTTATTATGCGTATTTTGTATCATTGTATACGATTTCGCATAAGTTAAATCACTAACGCGACAATTTTACTCACTAAGTCCAAATAAATACTAATGTTGAACAGATTTTTAATATGTATATCTTTAAATATATTACGATGTAAATAATTTAATAAATGTTGTAAAAAATAAACATAATGATATTTATCTGGACATAGCATCACATAAATTTCACATTATATGTAACATTACACATTAATATACATACTTATGCTGTATACAAATTTTTAAATGCATACATTTTACAAAAGAATAATTCCAAGAAAGCTAAAAAATTAAAAATAAATTTAAAATTAATTTTAAACATTATTAAATTTTCAGCTTTCTTTTTCAATCATCAAACATATGTAGAATAAAGTCCATATACATATATCTCCTACCTATACATATAGTTTTTTACATGTATCTATAGTCTATCATAGATCTTAATTGTACTCTACTTTTAACTGTACTCATTGAGTTAAACTTTAACTATACTCAATTAAAAATTACAAAGTAAATTAATTTTTTAATTTAATTTATAATTTTTTAAATTCCATCTCCCCATCTCTACCCGTATCCCTACCTACCCATTATTACTACGTTATTAGTTATTCATTTTCCGTATCCCTACCCGATTTTTATCTAGTTTTTACTTAATTTTACCTACCGGTGCGCGAATTTGATTTAAATAATTAGGGAGTTTTATATGGGGAGTTTTAATTTTATTATTTGAATCGCGGAATTTAATTCAAGACTGACTTTCCGTCTCTAATTATGTGCAATCGCACGTATGCAAGAAAATCTTATAACTTTACCCTTTCAATATCTTTCATATTTTGATTGGTGTTGTACACCAACCTACTTTATAAGGTCCTCTTCGTCTTCTTTCTTCTGACGAGATTGATCTTATCTTTCGTAGTTGTTGGCCATACCCTGGCTTCATAAAGCCAGAAATCGACAGCAAGGAGAAATACTCCTTTTACTGCCGACAATCGTTGACAATAAGCATAAAATTTCACACTTTTGCATGATGCGCGAAACACGAACGCGTCGCGAAGGGGCCATTATTAAATTAATTAAGTACCAAGTTGACAATTAAAACCGACCATAATAATTCTATTAAAATACAAATTTTACATTTATTTTTAACTCGCTTTTACGTATATTCAGTAAATATTATAAAATAGACTAAAAATAAATTTTTGAGTTTAAAAAAATCTCTACGTCGACAGTATGATTTTTTATTCCAAAAAATTCGTTCCTAAGTATTATTTCAACTTTATATTTAACTATATATGCAATATAATTTTTATGGTATAAATAACAAAATTTAATTTAAAAATGAAGGTAAGTTACCAAATGCGTCATTCGAAGGAATCTAAGGGCCATATGCGTATCTTCATTGATTCGAACGATTTGTTGCCGAGTTTTATCACAAAAGCATGCAAATATGATTCAAATAAATGACGTGAGATCCAAGAAGGATAATAAATTTACTTTATTATAAGAAACAGCTAATTAATTTTTTTTATTTTAAAAATTAATATTATAACAATCGATAAAATATCTCTTTATACTTCGTATTTGTTAAAATTATTTTAATATAATATATATCATATTTCAAAATCAAATATTTTTAAGTGTAATATTCTTCGCGAAGACGTCGCGTACTTGTGCCGAAACCATTGTTTGCCGGAATCCGAGATATATAAAAACCAAGGATTAACTCTCATTCTGCAACAGGGTCCTCGATTTTCAACAGGACATCCGTTAAATGTCAGCGTCCCCGTGCAGGAAGGAATGAATCCCAGATCTTCCGGATTGCCTCGATAGGGGTCATTTCGGCAATAAGTTAACGACGATTATTTTTTGAATCACAATTACATCCCATATATTTTCAATCTATTAAAATGTTTTATTATTAAGATATATTTCTTTCTTATAGTTTTACCGCGAAACTCTACAACAATATAAAGAGTTTCATGTCTTTTCGAAACATTTCAATCTCACGTCATATTGCATGACTTTATTCAGCATAAAACCAATTTCTCAATTAAAAATACATGAATAGGTTACAAAACATTAGGGTAAAATCGATGTCTTGTTAAAATAAATTTTAGTAATTAATAAATTTCAGTAATTATTAACGCGTTTTTTATAAAATAAATTGCTTAATAATAAAATATTTCTAATGTTTTTAATTCATGCTTGTATTTATACGTAATAAAAATCTATAGATCTATTTTGCATTGATTTATATAATATTTAATCTTGGCTAAATATGAGAAAGAAACAGATGGGTATAAATGAACACATCCTAACTAATAGTTTCATAATTTTTCCCTATCTATTGACATTTCTTTTTTTATTGCACCTACAATATCTTATTTAAACACATATTAAATTTTCTTTGACCGTAATATATACAATATTAAGAAGAAAATTTCAGCGCTTCTATAAACGGTCAGGCCTGGATCTTTGATGGCTAATCAATAATCTGCGCAAAGCCAGTACATATTTAAATACGTTGTGCGCCGACACAGTCGTACTTTAAAACGCAACACAATCACCAACTTAGAATCAACATGATTACAAATGTTGGTGCTAATAAGACCCTCTCATCCACTTCAGATAAATAATTTATTGCGAAAAATATTACCTCAGCCAGGATTCGAACCTGGAACCTAACTCCCCCAGGCGGGTGTTATGCCAGTACATGCCTCGATGGTCAAATTGGTCAAAATTGTTCACTTTTTAAATATCAAACAAACATACAAGCCTTTTTTTAGAGTCAAATTTATGTACATACAAAGGAAATTACAGAATTATTGAAAACTGTAGTAATACATATATCAAAACTTACATACATAAATTTTATAATGTATTAAAAAATATCCACTTATATAATATCCACAGCACAACAATAAAGATAAAAATTTTTACTGCTGTGGCGAGCAGGTATACTCTAAAAATAAAATAAATATGATTAATATACACATTTTAATTACTTTTAATTACTTTTTAAACAGAAAATTATATTTAATATTATTTATATTTAACTGTACTGAAGATTTTATATCAATGATTTTCTTTTGTTTTTTCTCAGAATTATTTACATCATACAACACACATTGATAGCATGTGTAATTTATAATTAATATAATATTAATATAATTAAGGTAAAGAACAGTAGCCGACTTCAAACCAGCATAAATGATGTAAATTCAAAGCTTTATTGACGTTTCGACCTATGGTTCAGGTCCTTATCAAAAATCTACAATATAAAATAATTCAAAAGAAGAAAAATACAGTAAATAGGTGTAAAATATAATTATATAGGTGTAAAACATCGATGACATCGACATCAGACGTGCGTACATCTCCCAACGATGTAATTGTACTGATTCTCTAGTCATTTTTCACGTGAGTCACGGATTAATTGTATTTTACACCTATATAAATATATTTTACACCTATTTACTGCATTTTTCTTCTTTTAAATTATTTTATATTGTAGATTTTTGATAAGGACCTGAACCATAGGTCGAAACGTCAATAAAGCTTTGAATTTACATCATTTATGCTGGTTTAAAGTCGGCTACTGTTCTTTACCTTAATTATATTACCACCGTCAAAGAGAAGATTATACTACAATATTAATGTAGGTAAGTATTACAAATGTTTTATTTTATTACTGAATTAATAAATATAATATTATATAAGTTGTAATAAAGATTTTAATGTTTCGACATATTTATTTGATGAAATGTGACTACCAAAACTCTCTCGTTCTCTCTATAACTATATAAATCATATGTATCTACTCTTTAATACATTAGATTTGGTTTGCCTATTAATTTCTAAAAGATAATTAGATGTTTATTTTTCTATTGTAATTACGTATTATCTGATAAAAACTGATTTTTTTAATGCGATACAAATATAAACATGCGTAATTAATAATAAATAGTGTTTATAATATAATATATTTATACCTTTTAATGTGTGCTTTAGCTGCATCCAGTCGATTTACGTCTTCATGAAGAAGAAACTTTTTGCCACCAATTGCACTATTTCTTCATATATAGGATAAATATTTATTAGTTTTAAATTATCTTCAGTGTATGTAAACATTATTTAGAATAAAGAAATATAATAAACTTACTTTACATAACGTTTAATATCGTAATCGGAATAATCCAATAAAAATAAATTTTGGTTATCTTGTGGCATTGAAGATGTCAAATGCAGCATATTCGTGTTGCTGTATTTCCATTCGTGCAACGAAAAATAACTTACAGCACAATTGGCCACATACAGTTTTCTCAGCAGTCGCATTAGCCTAATTTGCATGTTATTTATTAATACAAAACAGTTTAGTTATAACGACATCAACAGATATGTAAAAAAGATTTTTATAAATATGTTGTTGCATATATAAAATTATTTATAAATAAAAAGTAGAAAACATAAATAGATGAAGAAAAGAAATAAACTCAAAATTTCACTCCAAATTAATTTATAATGAAAATATTTTTTCATTGAAAAGAAAGCATATTTTACACACACACACACACACACACACACACACTCTCACACTCTCTCTCACTCATTCCACTCACTCACTCACTCACTCACTCACTCACCTCTCACTCACTCACTCACTCACTCCACTCACTCTCTCACTCCACTCACTCACTCACTCATTTTCACACACACACACACACACACACACATACGCACACACGCACACACAGATTGTGGAGTAAATACATTAATTATAATATCAATTAAATAATATATATAGTTTAAACTTGAACAAAAAATACTTTGAATTTGCTAAACTAGTTAAATATTAATATTAAATATTTAATTTAAAAACTTACATAAATTGACGTCTGTATAAATATAAAATCGGATCTATTAATATAGCTGGCAGAAGATGCAATAATATTGTTAATATATAGAACAGAATAAAATTATCGGTCAATATTGTATTAGGAATCCAAATAGTTCCTTCCAAAGGCACATCATCTGCGATACTGTGTAACAATTTCATAGAAGTTTGGTATGTTACATGTTTTCCACTTGTACAATTTAAAACAAAAGGTGTGGAACTTGCTGGAAAGCTAATAAAAACAAAATTATATATTATTATAAATATATAATTAAAATAAATAATAATAAATTAGCAATTTACATAGAATTTCAAATAACCTACAGTTTCGTATAATCTTAAGTATCTTAAGTATCTTAAGTAATCGTATAATCTAAGTTTCAAAAATAAAACAATCATTTTATTTTTTTTATGAAATCGAATTGTGTGTGCACATACATAACACATATAAACATTATTAAAATGTATTAATCTTTTAAGATGTTTCGATGAATTAAACACAAAAAATAAATACATGAAGAACTATTATTAAATTAAAAACTATTATAAAAACTACTATTAAATTATTAAAAATTGTAGTCTTTATATATATACATATATATATATATTATTTAAAAATTGTAGGCTTTATATATATATATTACATGAGAAGAAGTTGTAGATAAATTTATCAAAAAATATGCTTCCAATAATTTTTAATGGAAAATAAAAAAACAAACATACAATTGAAAAGAATCTAAAAATGTAGATATTTTCAAATATTCTTATTACGGATATTCAGTAAAAGTTATATTTTTGACCACATACTTTGAATTACGTGCTGTAAATATTGCAGTCTATATACATACATAGAATCATACATACATAACATCTATATAGTACGTCTACACACACACACACGCACACACACACACACACACAGACAAAAGTCCGGACAACACCGGATAGTTTAAACTAGCTCCTAGTATATCGTAAAATAATATTAAATTTGCTATTTTTCTCATATTCAATTAAATATTTCTCTTTAGAGTTAATAATATAAATTAAATAATATGCGTTATGATTATTGTAAATAAATTGATATAATTTTATGTACAGAAAGTATTTACAATTTTCCAAAGAAAATAAAACAGTCAAAATAACGTCAATTTGATGTCTTAGTGACCAAAAAGTATAGTTGGATAAGGAAGGTCACAAATCTGTCCCCGTACATGTCAAGTCCAAATTGGTGTCATAAATTGCTATTCATGCGATATGCAATTACTTCAAACAATAACCTTAAACTCACATTTTTGTAGGAGTTAAAGAGAGGAAATAAAATAAAAAAAGTAATTTTCTTGAAAATTTGAAGTTGAATCAATTTTGATGAGAAAAATATATGTTATAGAAATAAAGAACAATTTGGAACAATTGTTTAAAAAAAATTGGAAAATTGTAAAAATCCATCCTTATTGCACTGTTTGCCATCAAAGTTACTGAACCTATAGTAATCCAAAAAATTATAGAATACCTAGATTAAAAGTCGTATACTGACTCTCCTTCACGATACATCTCCTTAATATAATCAAACTTCAATACACAAAACTTCTCGGTCGTACTAATATAATCAATACATCATCCTCAGAATTAATTTTGAAAGAAACAAATACTATAAATGATATTTTCTAGCATTCTAGTATATGTGTATTCTAGTATATGTGTTTAGGAATTTTTTTGATTTTTTGACCTATTTCTTTTGATCAGAAAAATTTTCCAACTTTTTAAAATAATTGTTCTTTGGATCTCCACAACATATATTTTTTCACCAAAATCAGCTTAACCGTTTTCGAGAAAAATCATTTTTTTTATTTCCTCCATAACTTCTACAAAAATGAGATTTAAGGTTATCGTTTGGTAAGTATATATCACATGAATGACTACTTATGACACCAATTTAGATCTAATGCGTGCGAGAGCAGAATTGCCTAACTTATGCGGTTATACTATTTACGTCAAATGTGTTTTCTGATCATGTTTTGTTAATTTCATCAATATGACGTCAAATTGACATTATTTTGATTTTTGTCCTCTTTGGGTCAATACAGTTAAAATTAAAGGTGCATGCATTATAAACGTTGATGATCATACGTGGCTAATCCTAGCTTCCAAATTGAAATTATTATAGCATTGATGACAATATCTACTGGTACTATATTTTCAGTGACATCTTTTTTACAATAGGCTACTCGTATTGCTCCCTTTCCGCCACCAATGTAAAGTCCTATTGGACCATAAACGTTATCTATCCATCCCGGCATTGGTTCTTCTACTGATGGCATCACTAAAATATATAATAATAAATAAATATTATATAAAATATATAATACATTTATTAAGCTATTATTATAATGTCATGTTATTTTATTTTAGTAATATTATCAACCTTTCCAATAAATTACCAAAGTGAGAAAAGAAAAACTATAGAACTTTACAAACACATGTTCAATTTTGTTTATTTAATTTCTCATAAGAAATGTTAAGCATGTTAATTTATTTAGTAGCAAAAAAACCTTTGTAAAAGACATATATTTGACGAACTAATTTACATAGATACAAAACATAGAAATAAATTTACTTTTAAAATATATTAAATCTTAAAATATACTTGCAATTTTTTCTCTATTTACTTTCAATGTCTTTACTATTTTCACATAGTCTACCAGCATAACTATTATATTTTAAAATATAAAACAAAATAATAAAGATACAAATATTTTGTGCATACTTCGTAGAAATATATGTTTATAAAAACATACCAAGAGAAGGTCTAATAATCGCGCAAGGCAAAGAGGAAGAATATTCTGTTATAACACCTTCCGCTAGATTTTTCGAAAAAGTGTACGTATTGGGAACGTAATCCAAACATCTATACATAATTTTTAATGTATGCAAAATTAAAAATATGAATATTATTAAAAGTAAACATTATATTATTTATATATTTACAATGTAAGTATAAAAATATAGTTTGAAGGAGATAAATTGTTCTAGTATATCTAACTACAAAAAGTTTGCAACTTACTTTGCTGTAAAAATGTTTAAAGTGTGCTCATCCAATGACTCGGCTATTTCGATCATCTTCTTCCAATCGGTTACAGGTGGATATACTTTGTCTTCAACGAATGGTTCATTTGTATGTACAAATAGTGTACTTATATACACTAATCTCTTTAATAGATAAGAAAAAATATTAAAACAATTTTTTTTCAATATACAAAAACTTGTATTATAACACTAGATAAATAATTTATATTAATTAGATAGTAATATACATTATGATTGCTTTATATCTCAATCAAGCCCTTCAAGTCAAATCAGATTCTTCCAAATTTATTCTATACTATAATATGAAAAATATTAAGTTTTTAAAAGATATGCCGTGATATTTGGAAGAAAATATGTAGTTGAAATATGAGTTGATGTTCAAAATATAACTTAATCAATCAATCAAATATCAATGTGACACAATAAATTACTAATGAATACAAAATGCACAATTTTACTTACTTTTTTAAACTAAAAATTACCTACTTTTAAATTCGTCATGCTTTGAGCTAAAATGCAGATATCTCTCGTTGATCTAGTATTGACAAATATGGCATACTTTAAACTATCATTAAATCTCACACTTGCCGCCCCATGTATTATTATAGTTACTCTTTCAATCAACATTTGCCTGTCCGTAGCCGACAAACCTAATCCCTTTTCACTAACATTGCCAGAAATCGGAACTAATTTCTCGAAACTTGAAGGTCGCTCATTGCGCAATTTTTCATATAACTGAAAGTACGTTATAATTAATAAAAAATTTTATTAGAATAATTTTAATATTTTTAAAAATATTTTGAATACATTTATAATGGAAGGATATTATATATACATATATATCATATATAGAACGTGTATAATGACGTTCACAACATTTTTTACTCTAAATATATTTCAATATTTTATATTACATATTGTTCATGAAGTATTAAAAATAACTTTCTTAAATAATGACGTTATAATAGTGTTTAGAAAAAAAATCGTTTATCTTACATTTAAATATGATAAATATATTGAAGATCTTAAAGAATTGCGTTATTACCAAAAGTTCCTCTTTTTAATATTACTTACTGGTAAGTTTAACATATTCTTGAGCCTTTCGTTAATATTTTGTCCCTTTTTCAGACGTATTAACAGAAATATTTCACGAACATCTGGGCACGATCGCAATATCTTTTCAATAAACACCTTACCCAGAAATCCTGTTGCACCTGTCAAAAATATACTTTGTCCAGCGTAAAATGCAGGAATCGATTTGACTGGATCAATTGTCATATTCATTACTTTTGAAACAAAGCTAAAAACAATAATAACTGAACTGAATATAGCACGTAGGTATTGTGTAACACTTGAAATCGTTGTCACTTTTGCTATGTCGATAAAAAATACAGATAAAATACCGGTAAAAAGACACTTAAATAAACGATTATACTATTATCTAACTATTTATATGTATATTAAAAGTAGGAAATGATGTGCAGTATGGTAAGGTATGCAGTAAGGTGAAAGATCAAACATATATAGGATGATATGCATTTGTTTCATAATACTATTTATAAAATGGCAGAAAGGATATAATACAATGTAAAATACATTGTCTTGTATATTTATGTCGCTACATTTAATTATATTTATTTGCAGTACAGATTGTTTGATGAAAATTTAGATATAGTTAGATTTAAATATAGCAGAGTGTGTGTGTGTGTTAGTTAAATTTAAATAAAATTTAAATGAAATGATAAAATTAGGTAGAGAGAGAGGGAGATGTACAGAAAAAAAAGAGGAAAGAAAGGAGGAAAGTTGGGAGAGAGGGAGCGAGGGAGAGAGGATGGGAAGAAGGGTGGGAGAGAGAGTGAGAGAGGGAGGAGGCTCTACAATTAAAATGAATAAAATTTAAATTAGATAGTTGCGAGGGGAAATAAATTAATTGGGTGCTGATGAAGACTCTGTGCAGTCGAAACGTCCACTATTCGAAATTTATAAGAACCGTTTGTAAAGCATATGTATTTATATATTAGTCAATAACATCAAGTGTTTTGCTTGTTTCATTTAATATTGGCCTTTGTTTTCCTTGAGTTATTTTATTGGATCAACGAGCGGTACTTTTTTCTTGTATATTTCAAATTTAAATTAATTAAGTTATAATTTATAGATGAACAATTGAGCGGAAATGATAGAAAAAAATAAGAAATAATTCAAGTTGTTTATGTAATGTTCAAAGTATTAATCGATTTTTTTACAATTTACATAAATTTAATTAAGATTAAGAATTAATCAAGATGACAAACATATTTTAAACAACGTTCAGTATACAGGTATCTGATATACAGGGTGGATTATAACTTTTTGAAATACCATTATATGCAATATTATATGCAGTGGCGTAAATACGGGGGGGGGGGGGTTTTGGGGACAAAACCCCCCCAAAACCCTGTAAAAGTAAGTTTTTTATTCAGAAAATATTTGTGATCTCAAAATCGATTTTTCGAATTTTTTATTCATTTATCTGAACGACATAATAGAAGAAATATTTTCTATGTAATCAAGAGACACGGTAGTGTCTTGTGCTATGTCCGCGCAACGTGGTAAAAATATACCAAATTTTTATTCTATGATTTCTATCCCCCCCCAGAAGGAATCTCAAGTTACGCTACTGATTATATGTATATAAGCGAGGAAGCCGTCAGCTCAACCTACCACTTTCTCATGCGTGCATTGGCTCAGACACTTTAATTAATAACTCAATAACGATTGCGAATATTGCATAATAATATTTGACTTTTATCATCAATATGAGTCAATCTAGCTATACACTTCGGCTATGTCAAAAGTTATAACCCACCTTGTATGATAGAACATTTATATAGAGGGTAGGTAGAGCGGGTTACAAACAAAATAGAAAAATTCTGTGCAAAACTAGGAAAAAAAATCCTGGTCCATACTGGATCTTGGTAGCCTAATAATAATACTTCTTTTTCTGTAAATTTGTTGCTGACTGCCAGAGCCGACTCGCTTAGCTGAGACAAGAGCGGCGAGTCGCTAAGCAACAGTGTCATCGTTGTTTATAACGGATCGTATTTCTGAAAAGGAGCCGTGTCGTGATTTAATAATCCTTTGTAAATTCGTACGAAGAAGTACGATCTCGTTGTAAAATAAAGGAGAAGAGTTTTCCTAACGCGCGCGAGTTCTTTGGAGTGCAAGTGCGCGAGTGAGTGGAAGAGCAGCGTAACATTTATACTTTTACCAATTCGCTAACTACGTGCTAATTGTTTGTCAATCTTAAAGTAGTTGTGCAAATCTTACTTCCCTGATAGCAAAGTGTTAGTAATTGTTGGCGGATTGACGACAAGTTTGATCAAACAAATGAGTGTTTGATCAAACTTGTCGCCAATCCGCCAACAATTACTAACACTTTGCTATCAGGGTTTCGACAAAATTTTTTTTAAATGGCTGAAAAAAACAGTGTTATCTAATTCCTCGAATTTCAAAGACTCCGACTTAAAACTCGAGATAAATTGGTCGCGTTCAGCAGACGCAACTGTTGTACAACTGTTGAGTAATTCTTTTTAATGCGTCGACATGATTGGTCTAGATTTCGGGATCTAATAGAAAGGACCAATGGCTGCGTTCAGCAGCAGAGCAGATCAGTGAGCGATCAGTGATTATTGGTCCTTTCTATTAGATCCCGAAATCTAGACCAATCATGTTGACGCATTAAAAAGAATTACTCAACAGTTGTACAACAGTTGCGTCTGCTGAACGCGACCAATAATCACTGACCGCTCACTGATCACTGATGTCTGCTGAACTCGACCATTGGCTGCGTTCAGCAGCAGAGCAGATCAGTGAGCGATCAGTGATTATTGGTCCTTTCTATTAGATCCCGAAATCTAGACCAATCATGTTGACGCATTAAAAAGAATTACTCAATAGTTGTACAACAGTTGCGTCTGCTGAACGCGACCATTGTCATTAAAGATTGTCATTAAAGATGAGTTTTATAGCGACAAAACAATTTTTTTATTATTTTTATGTGCTTCCCTCAAAATTCGGACCATAAATAGCATATTTTCTTAGTTAAATTATTTTATACGTGTACATATCACAGAACACAACCAGAAATTGTGCACATTTTATGTACCCACTAAGAACATTCGAGAACATTGGCTCCGTAGTTCATGTCCACGTTTTTTATGTCCACAGAGGGCGTATCGCCCTCAGAGATCACTAGAGATGTTATAATCAGAGTTACGACATTCGAGACAAGAAATGGCGAAGATAGAAAGAGATAGCGATATTTTCGTTCTTTTTTTCGCATAAACGCATGCGTAGAAGAACGAGATACAGCCACTACAGATAATAAATAGCCTCTGAAGATAGTCTTTCGAAGGTTAGCTAATCTTTCGAAGGTTAGCTTATCTTCCGAAGATGTACGAAGCTATCCGAAATGTACCGAATAGACAAAAAATGTCGGACCAATCAAAAGTTAGGACTTGAATATCGTAACTCTGATTATAGGATCTCTAAGCCGGCGTCTACAATGAAATTTTAAGCCTTAAGCCATAAGAAATTAACCAATCATATTCGCTTATTCTTTTCAAATTGAACTGTGATTGGTCAATTTCTTACAGCTTGAGGCTTAAAATCTCATTGTAGACGACGGCTAAGGGCCGTGGCACATAAAAGAACTTAAGCAGTAAGACTTAAGACGTAAGAATTTCATCCATACGGAATTTTCGATGTTGCTTACGTTTCAAAATGGCTGCCTTACTGCTTGACCGTGATTGGTTGATTCGCTTAAGTCTTAAGTTTACTGCTTAAGTTTTTTTATGTGCCACGGCCCTAAGGCCCGGTTGCACCAATGTCATTTTAGTTTTAAGCGAGACTTAGATATATGTTTGTCTTGATTTATTTAGAAAGAGAGAGAAAGATAGATATATATTTAAGTCTCGCTTAAAACTAAAATGACGTTGGTGCAACCGGGCCTAAGACCGGTATTCATAGTCGGGTCTTAAATTTAAGATTGTCTTAAGTTTATCTTTAGATGCTGTACGAATCATTTCATTGGCTACGGAGTATCTGAAGATGAATTTAAGATCGTCTTAATTATAAGATCCGACTATGAATACCGGCCTAAGGCCCGGTTGTACCAACGTCATTTTAGTTTTAAGCGAGACTTAAATATATATCTATCTTTCTCTCTCTTTCTAAATAAATCAAGACAAACATATATCTAAGTCTCGCTTAAAAGTAAAATGACATTGGTGCAACCGGGCCTTAGAGATCACCTAAAAGCGGACCATGGGCGCGTCTCTCATTTTTCTCTCTGGTAGAACTCCATGTAGTTGAAAGGCTTAGAACATATATAAATGGAAGAGGAATTGCCTATATTGCTTATACACCGAGCCTGAAGCAAGCATCTGTGCGAGAGAGATAGCTAGAGACTCCCAAATGTTCACAATGCGCATGCGTTAGTACCGCCGCAGCGCGCCGCTTTCTTAGTTGATTTAAATCGGATAGATATTAATATAGACACATTGAAGAAAAATATATATTTATTGATGTTTAAATACATATTTTCAATTTCATCGGTAACAATTTGATTTGTTCTAATCTCTTCTGTAACTTTTTCAGTCTCAATAATGATTTCATCAGTGGCAATTTCATTTATTCTAGATTCTTCTGCAACTGTTTCAGTTTTGGCAGTTCTTTCATAACTTGACGGTGGAAGATTTATTGTTGCATAATTTTCTGTGAAGATGATTATTAATTAATTTATTGTCACTCCATTAATCAATTTACGAGTCATTTCAAGTAAAGATATAAAAAGAGTAATGTTTATATTACCGCTCAATGGTACATTTTCTATGTGTAACCTTTTCTTTTTAATAATAATGCACGGCACAGCATTGGGCTTAATGATTGAACCTTTCGCTTTGTTGATGATATCTTCTTTTTGAAAATGATTTGAACATAATTTAGTTGTTGTGTTCAAAACTTTTTCGTTGATGCCACAAAAAGACAGCCATTTTTCACGAAATTCCTTATTTTTCGGAAATCTATTTTATATATAAACAAATAAATATAAAACATTGAATATCATTAAATAATATATAAAAACATAACCTATTTGTTATCACATAATTCAATGCATGCATATAATATTTTATACAGTTACTTACGTATAATATGAAACCAATTTATCGCGATTACCACACAACACACAATATGCGTTTGGCATTTTTGCTATGTATTTAACGTTTCTGTAATAATAACGTATAATCAACGTGAAACACATGTGAGATTGACAACTGAGATCAACGCATGCGCATTACAAACATTTGGGAGTCTATAGCTTTCTCTCTCGCACAGTAGCTTTCTCTCTCGCACAGATGTTTGCTTCAGGCTCAACGTTCAATTCCTCTTCCATATTATATATGTTCTAAGTTGAAAGGACAGATCCCGCCATTTTTGCTTTCCAAAAAAATGGTGAATGGATTGACATCGTCCGTCACGTCACGTGAGAGTTGAGACACGCGTCGTTAGCGCTGTTATCAGCACTGCGTTATATCTATCAATATCCATTATGCGAGTCGTCGCGTACCCGTTACGTACGCATACATTTGTTTAAACAATTGAATTGAAACAACGAACGAATTGATCATGGAGACGCAATCGCTGAAAGCGCCCGAAAAACCGCCACCACCGTATTCCGTCGCAACGGCCCCAGCAGGTGCGTTGCGGTTTGTAGGTTAGGTCCTGACTGTCAAAGCTGCACCTTCTTCCGCGCTCACGCGTTAAAATTGTCGATTTCATTTCGTTGGCGTCAATTTTTCCCGCAACGTTCTCGAAACTAATAACTTGGGACTGTCACAGTATGTCGAATAAAATGTAAATGGAGCAAATCACGTATAACCTCGAGGTTTCACTCCCTGAAAGCCAAATCCCAAATCTGTCGACAGATTCTGTCTACTGCGAATTTTGGTGGTAGAATCCCAGTGAACATTGACTAACAGTTGAGTAACATTACATCAATAATTTCGCATTCAACAACATAAGTGTAATATAACATATGTTGTAACAGTTACATTGAGTAGGAAATATTGATGTAATGTCACTGTTGGTGTTTGCTGAAGTATTAGCAGAAATATAACAGAAAATAACGGTAGATCAATTGACTGCAAAAATTGAATAGATTTTGCTATTTCGAGGCCATTTAAATGTCACAAAATGAGAGATTCTGTTTGGTTTCTACTGAAAATCTATTATTAGATTATATTGATAATCTTCTGTGGCAAGCAAAACATATAAGTTTAATACAGCACAGACGATACTGTATCTATTCCAATATCTGAGCAAATCTGTTGACATAAACTGCTGCTAATTTGTTGTCAAACTGTATGTAGTTTGTTTATAAAAATTGAATATATATATATATATATATATGCAAATTAAGAAAAAATTATGTAGAAATACATGAAGCTGGCTAAATTTTGCTGAGAGTCATGCAAAGAATATTATCTGTAGCTACTTCTTCGTTTTATGAATTAGTTTATGAGTTATTTCAATGTTTGTCTGAGATTACACTCTTGTGCGACTAATTTAGATAGTAAAAAGCATTCTTGTCAGGAAAATAAACAGAAATTAAGTTGTATCTATATATATTATATACAGGGTGAGCCATTTTAATCTATGGACTCCAATTCCTCCGAATGTATGCATGGTACGAGAAAATGGTTCAGATAAAAGTTTTGTGACTTCGAGGGGGACATAAGATGGTGTCATTGGTTTGACCTTGAAGAATTATTTGAAAGTCACATGAAAGTCACCTCAATTTTTTTAAGTGGCATCCCCTATTTTTTATTGCATATTCTTGTAGCTTATCTCAAGACCTTTCCAAAACACTATAAATAAATGTTTTTTCGTTAAATATTTTCCGAGTTATAAGGCTTGAAATAATTTCTTAATTTTACATAAACTATAAAATATCTCGTAAAATATTCACTTTTCGATGATCTTACCTCAATACTTTTATGCACAGAATAATGAGAGGAATCAATTGGTGTAAAGAAAACACATAGTTGTTTTTAAGAAAAAATGTGCAATTTGTAATTAACAATTACATATATTTTTTTAAAAACAACTATGTGTTTTCTTTACACCAATTGATTCCTCTCATTATTCTGTGCATAAAAGTATTGAGGTAAGGTCATCGAAAAGTGAATATTTTACGAGATATTTTATAGTTTATGTAAAATTAAGAAATTATTTCAAGCCTTATAACTCGGAAAATATTTAACGAAAAAACATTTATTTATAGTGTTTTGGAAAGGTCTTGAGATAAGCTACAAGAATATGCAATAAAAAATAGGGGATGCCATTTAAAAAAATTGAGGTGACTTTCATGTGACTTTCAAATAATTCTTCAAGGTCAAACCAATGACACCATCTTATGTCCCCCTCGAAGTCACAAAACTTTTATCTGAACCATTTTCTCGTACCATGCATACATTCGGAGGAATTGGGGTCC
Source organism: Crematogaster levior (assembly GCA_901521435.1). Classification (NCBI taxonomy): domain Eukaryota; kingdom Metazoa; phylum Arthropoda; class Insecta; order Hymenoptera; family Formicidae; genus Crematogaster; species Crematogaster levior. The sequence continues at coordinate 72,892 of CABEGB010001289.1, read as the reverse complement.
ATAGATTAAAATGGCTCACCCTGTACATAATTATACTTTCTAGTAAATCTTTATTTTGGAAAGACACGTGTCGCTAAGAGCGCGTTTACATTGTTGTAAAAACTTATTTATTATAATATAAATTTATTGTAAAAAATTAGTGAACTGTTTAAAAAAGAAAGCAATTTTCGAAGTTTATTCGAAGAAGAAATTAAAGCGTGACAGTGATTTACTTACAAATCATTAATATCTTAAACGTTTTTTTTTTAATAATAAATTTTTATCTCTAGCGAATACATCATGGCAACCACCTCCTGGGTACTATCCTAACATTGTCAACCCTGATTATCAAGGAAACTATGTTCCATCGTACGGTTCTACACATTCTACCGCAATCATTGTTCCAGAAATTATCGTAGTCGGTGGTTGTCCAGCATGCAGAGTATGCAAATCTTTTATTACTTGAATATTATCGCTTTCATTGGTCATGTTAATGCCAATAAAAAAAGTTTATGACATTTAAATTATGCAAAATAGGTAGGTATAATGGAGGATGATTACACGTGCCTCGGCCTGCTTTGTGCGATCCTCTTCTTTCCTCTCGGGCTCATCTGCTGTTTGCTGTTAAGGACAAGACGTTGTTCAAATTGTGGAGCTTATTTTGATTAATTAAGGGTAAAAATTTCTTCTACGTTTATACAGAGAACAATATCATGTCAGATAGATTTAAAACAAAAATATAACAATTACCAATGATAAGGATCTGTCTTTTAGTTAGAATAATATATTTTTATAGCGAAATAAATTAGTATATTGATTATTACATTATTTGAAGTGAAAAGAAAGCAAACTACAAAGTTCGTAATTATAATAATTAGTTGCAAAATAGGTAATTTTTTGCAAACTAAATTTTGTTAACGCTTAGTTTCAGATGTGTTTTATTAAAAATCTTAATTAATCTTGTTAATTTACTTTGTGTAATTTTGATCAAACCGTTTCTTCGTTCTTAAGATAACAATATGATTTTATCTTGTTAATTTAAGAAATGTTGAATTAAAATAATATAATATAATTACATTTGTGTGTATATAGATGTACATTTCTATTAAATAAATTCTAAACAATATATAGTTTAATAAACGAATGAGCATAATTTTTTCAAATCATCGTCCATTACTTTATAAGTCAAAATGTAACTCTAAAAAAGCATTCGAAAAATTATTTGTATTGTTTAATTTCCAACCAGATTTGAAAAATTGAAAAATGGTATTATATCAATATTAATTACATATACTAATTACGAATCTTTGAACAATAATACTGTTAAAAAGTTTCATTCTCTCACTCATCATCAGGAAGAGGAAGAAAGACAAGAAAATGTAAAAGAGTTGCACATGAATAATAAGCTGCAGACATTGCTCGTTTATCATTATATTATTAGTGCAGTTGTTGAATATTGTTATCTAGTTACACGAATAATGCTAAGTGCGTAAATAATAAAGTAAGTAAAATTGAACTAAAATTTTAACTATAAATTAAGAATATAGAAGAATTGTGCCCCGATGAATTTTATAAAATTGTCACTTTTTAAGGTAAACAAACATTATAATCAGATAATGTCATTAAGAGTTTTCTGAATTAATATGCTATATCTTTTACCATACTTATGTTGAGAGAAAATAATGCTTCTCTTAAAAAAATATATTTTAATATTGAATCCCTTTGTCCCTCTGAAGATAATATTCTAATATTTATGTAATTTTTAAATAAACATTAAATTTATTCTAATTTTAAGAATAAACATTTTTAAAGAATAAAATACGATATTATTTTACTCATTTTTAGATTACCTGTTTATTTAACCCCTAATATTTTATTTATGTATGTTCTCAACATAAGTATATTTTTATTTATTATGTTCAAATATTATACTTATATTGATTAAAACTGGATGTTTATATTTATACTAATGAATGTTAATACATGGTCGACGATGTTCAAATATTTAGCTGGTGCTGTTAAGACAATATCACATGTTGTTATTGATTATAAAACGTTTTTTGATTTTTGTTTTTTGATTAATCTTCGTCACAAATATTATTAAACGACGTAATAATACTTAAAAATACAACATCTGAAATGTGACCTCACAATTTCAAGAAGATCAATTCGATCTTCTAAATATTTACTTGCGTCATTAGCGACAATAAATGAGTTAACACAGCTGCAAGTAATAATCATTTATCAATGCTTTATTATGTACAGTGACTTATCGGGAAATTTGCACAAGTATAAGTAGATGAAGACTATATAAAGTAGATGAAGACGAACATTCGACCTATGCGTCGAAATTCCGCTTCTTATCCGCCATCGAAGATACAAAAAAAAATGTTCACGAAATTATTTGTATTGACGCTGGTAACCGCCATTAATCTGCAGGAAATTTCTGGACATGGGATGATGTGGGATCCTATAAACAGAAGTAGTGCATGGAGGAAGGGCTTCCCCGTAGAACCCAACTATACTGACAATGAGCACTTTTGCGGAGGAATCGGTGTATGTATGGAAAATTACATGAGACCACAAAATCGGTGGCAAAATTTTGTAAAGATGTTCTTTGATCTTTATCAACATTAATTTGTAACTAACAATTACACATTTTTTCTTAAAAACAACTATGTCTTTTCTTGACACCCATTGATTCCTCTCATTATTCTATGCATAAAAGTATTGAGGTAAGGTCATCGAAAGGTAAATATTTTACGAGATATTTTATAGTTTATGTAAAATTAAGAAATTATTTCAAGTCTTATAACTTGGAAAATACTTAATAAAAAATACTTTATTATAGTGTTTTGGAAAGCTTTCCAGATAAGCTACAAGAATATGCAATAAAAAGTAGGCAGTTTCATTTAAAAAATTCAATTTGACCTTCATATGATCTTCGTTCTCCACCCAAAGTCAAATTTTTAGCCATTATTAGGTACATTTTATTAAGCCCTACAACTTTGCTACTTACATATTTTTCGCTATAGTTGATCCTTTTCGAGATATTTGACCGTTTCCGGACTTTTACCCAACCCTGTATATATATATATATATAAACCATAAAATATATAATATTCTATAATATATAAAAGAATTATAAATATATATATATATTTTTAAATCATATTACATATATACAAATATTTCACATATCATTTCACATATTATTTACATATTATTTACTATAATATTTTCTTTAAATTAATAGTAAAATATAATAAATTTAAGTGATAAAAAATTTTCGAAAAAAGGAGATTTTTACGCAAAGAAAAACTACTTTATCTTATAAATATGATTTTGATTAATTATCAATTAATTTATTCAATCGACATAATTGCTTACAGAAATATTTTTAACTACATATGTATATATAATTCATTGTTCCTATTCTTCTTTTCATATATCAAATAATAATTTAAAAATTAATTCTCCCTTCGGTAACAAAATTCTATTGCTATAATAATATTACTCTTGTTTAATAAATATAACTAAACATCTTATAAAATAAAAGTTATGTGATAAGTAATGGTTTGATAATAATATAAACAAAACTTGATCAGAAGAGAGAGAGGAAAGAAAGAAGATATGAGGCGTCCAGTTTCAAAACTCGCTAAAAGCACTTTTCTCATATTTTTGAAACGGGATTTTGAAACAGTAGGAGTTTGAAAATGAATAAGTTTTGAACTGTAAGAACTTTTTGATGCAAAATTTGGGCCATTTAAGTAATTTTTGAAACGTCAACAATTTATCATATCGTAGTGGTCTCTATTGACAATCGATTCCTTTTGCCAGCTCAAAAATTTTAAAAAATGACCTTAGCGAGTTTAGAAACTGGACGCCTCATATGTATAATAATATATTAATTGATTAAAGAAGAATAAATTCTTTCAGGTCCAGCACCAGAAAAATGACGGCAAGTGCGGAGAATGCGGTGACGATTATTCTTTACCTCGACCACGGCCAAATGAAAATGGCGGCATCTATGGATCAGGTGTCATTGTTCAAAAGTGAGTAATTCGTAAATAACGACATCGTTTTAGCAAATCGAATTTATAATTAAAATGCTGTGTAAAACTTTTATTTAGTATATTTTGTGATCTCACAATTCTAGCGTTATTTACTCAAAATCAAATATGATTCTAATTCAGCTGTATGGATTATTCCAATCTCTAAATGTGTAAAAACACTTAACATAAAAAAATATGTACCTTTTATTGAGTTATTCTACACACGTCCAGAATCTATTAAAATTGCAGTACATTTTTTGTATATATATATAGACTATTATTATATTAAGTTATATCATTTCACGTAGATACAAAGCAGGTTCCGTCATCAATGTGACCGTTCGCCTCACCGCCAGCCATCTGGGTTATTTTACATTCAATCTTTGTCCACTGAAGTCGAAAAAGGAATTAGAAACCGATGAGTGTTTCAACACTTATCCCTTACCAATGGCTGACGGTAGCGGCTATAAATACCCCATTGTCTCAGGACCTAGGGATCACACTATCAGCCTGGTTCTACCAAAGGGTGTCACATGTGAACAATGCGTGATCAGGTTGAAAATAAAATCTCATATGGAATCTCGTTTAATTTATATAATTTTAATATTATTAATTCTGGGTCTCAACATATTAATATTTAATTACCCTTAAATATGAAAACTATATGTCTAATTTTAAAAAATTATAGCTATAAAAAAAACATCTTCGATTCTTTTTTAGGTGGAATTACCGCACCGGAAATTCTTGGGGCATTTGTGAGGATGGAAAAACAGGCATGGGTTGTGGTCCCCAGGAAACGTTTAGAAGCTGTGCTGATGTCTCCATCACGAATTAGCTCATCACGAATCTCAGATCGAATCTTTTACTTTCTTTCTTCTTTCTCAGGAGTGTAATAAAAATGCAATAATGTGCAATAAAATTATACGATATATGACATATTAATCATGATTTTCGAAGATTTTTTGCAATTGTTTTAAATTATATTAGTTTTAACAAAACTTACTAGACATTTTTAATGAAAACTCCAATTTATGGGATAAAAACCCAACTTTTTTTTATAAGTTTGTATTCAACAATCATTCAATTCAGTGACTCATTCATTCAACAATTTTTACTTAAGATCAAAGAAAGTAAAATAGGGCTAACAAACCGAGCTAATTCTTAGACTTAATGATTTTTACTTAGTTATGACTTGTTTATCTTAATTTATGCTATAAATGCGATGCGCTTTATCAAATCCTTGTCATCCCTCATTGTGTGGCGATTGTTTTTAAGAACCGTGATTCCTGATTTCTAAATACAGTACAGCGTTTCTGAAAATGTCTTCAGACAATGTACCTGGTACGTACTAAGACTGACGCATTTATATGGCGCCTAGTGCAAGTGTCTACGACCTGTAGCAAGGCTAACGCGGCCCGTACCCGGGCTCACAGTGGAAGACGCACACGAAGGAGAGGTAGGCCAATGTGAGGCTCGTCGACGATGGCGAATCCCGTTCACCGTCGTGCTGCCTGCACTACAGCTCCGGCCTCGGCACGGATCGCCAACAAAACGAGAGAGAGCGGCCAGTCGATCGGTCACCGTGCACGCGTGCTTTCAGCGGTGTCCCCAGCAGTGTTTCGAGAACTGTGAACTCTACAAATTCCTTCTCTTTCTCTCTCTCTCTCTCTCTCTCTCTCTCTCTCCCCCTCTTTCCCCCAGCTCCCTTCACATACATACGCACATACGAAGTGGACCGTTCTCTCTTTCTCTCTTTCTCTCCTCGCCATCCAGGACTCTGAAACGAGTTTCAGTCAGCCACGGACTCCGTTGTTCCCGCGTTGTTGGTTCACGCGTTGCTGGTCGCGGGCAACAGCTCGCCGTGGAGGACGTGGACTTGGATTCTCCCTTCTTGATCCGTTTCCAGTCTTCTTTTCGTCGTCTAATTAGTGGGGTGCGCGTGAACGAGCGAGTGTTTACGTGTATACGTCTGTGCAGAAGAATGCGGTAGGATGCGTATCCAGGAAAGATGTTTCCTGTTGGGTCTCTGCCTCTTAGGCGGGGTCGCCTTTTCCTTAACAGCCGTCGATGCTGAAACGCAAATTACCACGACGCCCGGTAAGCTTCCTTCGGGAATAAACTCCGTTTTGATTGTAAAAAGTACTTTGTATTACATATAATAAGCGACAGAAAGTTTTGATATGAACGAATATTTAATAATTTTAAAAAACACTATACTCCGTAAGTAAAAAGTTACCCAAAAGTACACTAATTATCTATGCTAAAGAAATGATTACTGATGCCGAACAGAAGATCATTGAAATTGTATAGAGTAATATTAGTGAAAAATATCACTATCTTTTGTATGAAAGATTAAAAAAAATATCTTCCTTGTTTATTGTTCACATAAATTATGAGAAAACCGCTTTAAAAAAATGATCTAAATTCCTAAGGGGTAAAAATTTAGATTTCTTTGAAAAGATATTTCTTTAGATAATTTTTACATCGTCCCTCAAATATTTACGTCACATGAATGAAGACAAAATATACTGAGATAACAAGAGAAAGGAAAGTTTTGCATTTTTCTTCTTAATTTTAAACGGGACATTCACTCGACGTGTGTTTTATTTCATTTGCGTAATAATATAACGCGCCTTATTAAAGCGGTGAATGAAATGCGTTGGATTGCGTGACGCGCGCAGCCGGAGACTTTAACGACCGCGCAGAGAGGCGCCCGGATTTCCCAGGCTCTCTTGCGGCATTCGCGTCAGATCGGACTGATTAAAGAAAATCAGTTCTAGGATACTTGCGGTTTTTCTGCGAATGACTCGCAACAGCGAAACAATCTACTTCGCAAGACATTCATTCGTATTAATATCGCTCGATGTAATTTCATATCATCTTATTCGACGAAAGTTAATTAAGAACAATTTCAACTATCTCTCTGAATTGATATTTTACTAAAAGTATGTAAAATATAAATATTGAACGATTTATTAATCGTGTCTATTTGATAAATATCCAGATATCAATCGTATTTGTTTTTTTTCTCATTTTTTATGCAGAGTGCTAAAAGAACACATGATAAATAAATTAGCCAAATACATGCAATAAACAAAAGAAGTATTGTATCACAAAAGGAATGGTTTTGAAAATATCTAAAAATTTAGACAGATAGACAGATTTAAAAATAATTTTCTTGGATCATCAAAATAATTATGTAGGTCGTGCAAATTTGCTAGAATATTAAAATTTTTTGCAGATAAATTTTTGTAAAATTTATCTTGTCATGTTTGAACATAATTTTACATAATTATTTTGATGGACGTCCAAAAAAATTATTTTTGGATCTGTATCTAGCTAAATTTTAAAACACTTTATTATTTTCGAAATTTATTATAATATTTAAGATTATCAAATGATCTCTTTACTATACACTTTTAGATATTTTTGTGATATTTGCAGAATCGATGTTTTTAACAAAAAAAGTATTCACAGCAAGTGTAGTTTTTAAGATAATTTTTTATTTATTTTCAAACATTGGACGTTATAAATTTGCTAGATTGACCGCATAGTTAAAATGTTATTAATGTCCAAAGTTTTTCCAATTTAGCACGTACTATTATGGGCTAATCTTTTATACAATGTTTTATATAAAATATTACAAAAAACCTAAAATTTTTTTAGTAAATATCTGGATTTTTATAGAATTTTTTATTTTTTTATATCCGGTTGCAGGATCTTTTTTTAATTCAAGCCTTGAAGGAAAAAATATCAGAGAAACTGTGTTTCTTTCCTTCCAGCATACTTAGTGAACAATGTACAAATAATTAAGTGTCAATATATAGCCTGCAACAATTACTTTAATACTTTTGAAACCGAAGTGACGAACACATACACATTCACACGTTCAGGAGGGCAAAACAGCCTTAATCCCTGAGTTAGTTTCATTCTTAAGATCCTTATCGTAAATAGATGCTATACTTGTTTCAAACAATGCAGTTGGGGCTAAACAAAGCAGCAAACTGTTTGACAAAACAGGGTACCCAGTATTATCTATAACTAATTGTTAAGTTTCAAAAATTATTTTTTATTTCAGAAAAAGAGCTTTATGCTCGTCAGTTTTAATTATTTTGGGTTTTCCAAGTTATGTTTTTCATGTATTTTATCCATTTTTAATTCAGTTTTCAGAAAAATAAAAAATTCTATCTTTACTTGCTCTATATTTCTCTTGCTTTTATCTCACTCTGTTTATAAATTCTGTGCCCCTAATTACACTGTGTACAAGTTCTTACCATTAAAAATACGAAGCAGCCAATTTTTCATTAATTTAATTGACTATTTATCCTACCCTAATTTATCATACCGGTCGGAAAAAACAGGATACTTTGCCTTTTTTCACACTAATTATCTCGAAATACTACTACTAATAAAGAGATTATTGTAGACTATAAAGTGATAGCTACTGAAATTAATTAGGATACAAAATTTAACTTTAATCATTTAGGAGGTTCACTACAAACTATCAAGTAGAAGGTATAACGATTTATCCAACTTTCCTTACAAAAGTTAGAGTGTAACAATAATACCTAAATGTATAATTTAATTTATATTATTTGAAGAATCAATTTTTATAATAATTAAATAAAATGTAATTGTTTAACTTTACATTACTTATGAGAATTATAAAATCTACCTTAGTTTTAGAAATCTACTAAATTTACAGAATCACAAACATTTTGTTGATTGAATAAATTGTTTCACGATTAAAGATTTTGTGCTTATTTTAATCTTAGAATGTTTTTTACAAAAGACACAGAAAATTATTAACATTTGATTAATTGTAAATCATCAAAGAAGACAATGAAAATTGAGATATGATGTTAGGATATAAAATACACACGACGCGAGAAATATGTTTACAAATTAAGCGAGTAATATGATTTAAAAAACACGAGAAGTAAGCGGATATGTAAATTATTAATAATATTTGTACGGAAATTTTGTAGTTGAAAAATAAAAATGTGAAGAATGTTATAGAAGAAAAATAAATTATTAAAATTATTGAAGCAAAATATCACTTGATGGTACTAAGAAGTACATAGAAATAAATAAACATATGTTTAAAAGAAAGAAAAGGAAATAAGAGAGAAAATGTAAAAATACAATAGATACTCACTGCATTTTTATATATATATTAATGCCTTCCTGAAGAACTTTATTACCGAGTACATGTTGGAACATGCGCAGTATAACAGGTCCTACAACAAATTCACATTATAAAATAAAATATATAATTATATAAAGTTATATATATTATACAGGGTAAACAGAAAATTTTTGTTTGTTTTGAGGTATATTTTTAAGAAGCTTTCTGAGACAGATTTTGTAAAGAATTTATATAAAAATTGTAAAGAATATAATATAAAAATTTTATTTACTTTTTTATTTTTGTAAAAGAATAACATGTAATTAAATTAAATGCAATTAAATTAAATAAAAATATAAATTTTTTGAGAACTTTAATTTTTTGTTAACACTATTACGTTAACACCATTTGTTGACTAATTACGTTAACTGTTATTTATTCAACATTGCTTACCTTTCAGATAGTAAGCAAAAGAGAAAAGTGAATTACTATCAGAGATATTATTGACTTCTGAGGTAAGAGATTTCATAAATGTATTGACATCCAAACGGAGACATTCTTGTAAAGTTTGGACCACGAACAAATCTATCATACGGAAATCTGGGACAGTCTAGATAGAAAAATGAGTTATTATTAACAACATTCAAAAGTGATATCGGTTTTATTATTTTACATACACGTCAAATTTTAAAATATTGTAAAGATTTCTTAAAATTACACACATGTCATATAAATAAAAGAAATTTTCTTAAATAACATAAAAATTCTACTCTTTTTAGGACTGTGTTATGTCTAATTTAATTTATTTATTTTTTCCTTACTACGGATATATTAAGACACTACCTTATTGAGAATATTTATTCCGAGCAACGTAGAAATACCTTCATGCAACCACAAGTGAGACCACTGTGACGAGGTGATCACAGAACCGATCAATTGACCTGCTACTTTACGCGCTATTAAACGTGAAATCTCTATTTTGCGACCAATAGGATCTATTTTTTCATCGTAGATAATATTTGCTTCACTAAAAATTTGTTTATGTTATTTATAATTAATGAAGAATCAGTACACATATGCACGTATTTAATATACCAAATCATACATATATGAGTGCTATTAATCTTTCAGTTTTTCGTAACAGCAATCAATGCGTGAGATCTTGAGAGATTCTAATTTATCAAGTTATACTTTTATGCTCAGAACTCGAGCACTGTCGTTCGCGCGTGCGTGCGTGTTTGTGTGTGTGTGTACACCTATGTACATTACCTATAAAGTACTATTTGCCATTTGTCTATGCCATCGTCTAGCCATCCTGGAATCGCGATGTGCTGCTCACTTAAATAATTCCTCAAATATGGCCACTCATCCTCAAAAGCATTCTCAAAAGCTTGTGTAAAATTTCCAATTATGTTAACTGCATATTTTAGATGTTCTGCCATTTGCCATTTTCTACCCGAAATTTTATAACCCATGAAATTAATGTGTAATTCGATGTTGAGCAAAGGCATTAGTACAATCGCTATGTGATAAGTGGCTATCGCAGGAGTAGTAGAAAAACGTGCCACGACCATCTTTCCATCTTTCTCAACGAACATACTAACAGTTGGCATATTCGAAAAAACAGTGTAGTTATAATCAAACTTTAGGCTAATTGTAAAATTAGCTTTAAATCTTGGTTCGTCCCAACATGGAAATAAACGTCGTGTTCCAATCCCCGAATTATGTGTTGCAATAAACCATCTACAAAATTTTAATAATGTATGGTATAACAAATAAACAATAAACAACAAACAATACAGGACACTAATGCGTTTTCAGTGCGTCCTTTTTTATTGGATTAATTGTCACAAGGTTTCCATCGGTTGCCAAATCGATTAAAAGAAAATTATTATATTATAATTAATTAATAGATGTATATAGAGTATAGATTAAAGATTTATTTTTTTAATGTTTTTATTTCAGCACTGATAATTCTAAATCAAGCTCAACTTGGTCTGAAAGTATTTTAACCATTCTTAACTTTGGCATTATATAAGTACAAATTCATTACAAAATAATATTTCATATTATGATAACATTTTTATTCACAAATGTGTATGAGATGAGAAGATTTTAAGATGGCACTCATTAAAATATAAGATGGAAAAATTGGAAAATTAAACTTTAATATTTTGTGTTATGAAGTGCTGTGTAAATGGAAATGTTATTAAAAATTTTTTATACAAAGTATTTTCAAAATAAAACATCTTGTTTTAATTTCTGTACAGAATTTGTAAGACTTGTTAAAATAAAGTCTGCGTGCAGACGTTCATCGAACATCGTTGATTACTCTTAGTAGATTGTTGTTTTTATTGCAAAAAAATCTACTACTTGTTACATGTATATTAATATTATATAATTTTAGATTGAAAAATTTAATAAGATACAACGTACTATCATATAAACATAATAATTATTATAAAAACCAAGATTACTCTTACACCGCGCGATGAAAGAATTCTATATTTTAAGAAATTGCAAATTTCTATCAAAACTCAAAGATTGACTATTTAATAAAGAAAGTCGTTTATTTTATTTATTTTTAGTTGCATTTGTTTTTTTATATTGTGAGCTATAATAAACTCATGATACAAAAAATGAATAAATTCGATTTAGTTGGTTTATTAATAAATATCATAAGTCGACAAAATCTAGAACAGAAATGTGCTTCATAAATTGACAGTATTTTTTCCTTTCCTTCTAATTATTGTATTATAATTATATTGTATGTATTTATTACATAAGACCATCGAAGATGATTTTAATGAAAATTAATGAAAATTAATGAAAATTAATAAGTATTAATTGTAAAATCATCTTCGATGGTCTTATGTAATAAATACATACAATATAATTATAATACAATAATTGGAAGGAAAAGAGAAACACTGTCAATTTATGAAGCACATTTCTGTTCTAGATTTTGTCGACTTATGATATTTATTAATAAACCAACTAAATCGAATTTATTCATTTTTTGTATCATGAGTTTATTATATCACAATAATTATATGTAAATGCATATATATAAATATATATACATATCTTTATATATATATTTCTTCGTCCAGTTTCAAAATTCGCTAAAAGTACTTTTCTCATTTTTTTTAAACGGGACTTTTAAGTTGTAGGGGTTTGAAAATGAATGAGTTTTGAAACTGTAAGAACTGTTTGATGCAAAATTTGGACCATTTATGTAATTTCTGAAACGTCAACAATTTATCATATTGTAGTGGTCTTTATTGACAGTTGATTCCTTTTGCCAGCTCAAAAATTAAAAAAAATCGTGTTTTAAAAAGTTTTGAAACTGGACGCCTCATATATATTTTATATATATATATGTATACACATATTATGTTTACATACGTAGTTTGAACATATATGATAGCACACACAGTAAACAAAAATTGAAAAGAAAAAATGGAAAAGAAAGCCGTTATTTTATCGCACATATGCGACATATCCAGTTTCAAAACTCGCTAAAAGCACTTTTCTCATTTTTTTGAAACGGGACTTTGAAGTAGTAGGGGTTTGAAAATGAATGAGTTTTGGAACTGTAAGAACTGTTTGATGCAAAATTTGGACCATTTATGTAATTTCTGAAACGTCAACAATTTATCATATTGTAGTGGTCTTATTGACAATCGATTCCTTTTGCCAGCTCAAAAATTAAAAAAAATGATTTTAGCGAGTTTTGAAACTGTCCACGCCTCATATATATTTATATATATATATGTATACACATATTATGTTTACATACGTAGTTTGAACATATATGATAGCACATCAGTTGCTGATGACAGCGAAAAATTGAAAAGAAAAAATGGAAAAGAAAGCCGTTATTTTACCGCACATATGCGACATATGCACATACACATACATGAGAATTTCCAATTCTCAGCATAGTATGATAAATTCATCACTGAGACTGTTATTGTTTGAATTTTACTAAATAGTGTTTATAGATTAATAAAATGTTTTTATACTCACTCCTTACGTCCCTCTTTGTTTACATAAGAAGTTTTGGACAAACTTTCCGTATTAGATATAAAACCCCTAAATGTGATATTCAAAAAATAATAGTGTTCAGGTAATAACGTATGGTTGAAATCAAGACTAATAATTTCTTGTTGGTAAAAATAAGTAATGCTAAATATTTTGTGCTTTAATCCATGTTCGTCAGTCAACGTCGCATCAATTACATTCAAATTTGCTGAATGCAAACGTATGTTTCGTGCAGCGTTGAGAATTTTAATGTTCACATGGCATGTGCCGTGAAAAACATCTTTTTCGACGTCTAATTCTAGTTCAATATCATAGTATCTCGGTAGTAGATATACTTGATCATAGTAGACATCTTGATAAATCGAACATCGAGACAAATCGAAATCATCTGCAGGTTCATCTATCGCAGTGCTGAACTCAGTGTTTAGATTTTCATCAGGAGAAAAAGCCGTGACGAAAATTAATATTAGATGGCCACTTAATAACAATGTTATAAATTCCATAGCACTTTTCCAGATAGATTTCTACTCTTTATAGGAATGTATCTTGTTCGGAAACAGAGAAATATAAACAAAATGTAATATAGAATTTTAGTTTTTAACAGAATTTAATAAAAGTATAGTTATAATGTAGTTATAAATATATAAATCTATAAAAAAATTAATTACGATTGTAGAAATATCTTTTTTATAGTAATAATTTCTCACTAGAGTTATACAGGCAAAACGTTAACTTAATTACTGTAAGCAATATTAAATATTTCTGACATTTAATTCAATAAAGACTTTATAAAGTTTCTTTTATTACGAATTTCATTGCTCAAGACTCATATACAGTTTTAAGATAATGTTTTCTTCTCCTTCAACATGTAGTAATGACAACATTTTATTTTATTAAATGTAACGTTAATGATAATTTTGAGAGAGATATATTTGATAAGGTAAAAATATGCTTGCTTTTTATATATTTATTTGTATTCAAATAGTAAGTGTTTTATTTCTTAGTATTAAATTTTGATTAAACAAGCACTAAAATTGTGTGTGCTGATAGATATCTAAAATATTTTGTTATTAATTAATTGAATTGATCAATTGATCACTCACCGTTATTTCTTCAATGCTAGAAATGTATTTATATACTCTCGTCCTTTCCGTTCGAGAGATTTTTGCAAACTAACGACGATGTCGTCAATGTCAAGAAACATCTACAATAAAGAGAGGCATCCTAGTAAGTAACAAATAAACAGCTTCTTTACGCTTGTTATTATAATAAATACTTAATTGCACGACAGACGCAGTCGAATAATCTTGTTATATTTTTCATTATTGTATTATTATCAACCAACGTATGCATTCGCGTATGTACACATAGTCGAGATGCTATAAATATTATAATAAATGCACGTGGTTCTTTGCAATGTCACGAGTACCGTCTTCTATGTATTTCTCTTTTACAATCCCGCACAGAAAGTCGATCTACGTGTCATCGGCAATAATTCGCATACAAGTTTCACGTTTCACAAGTTGTAATATGTAAGTTGCTTTATGTGAATGTAGCATCGTATTTCTCACAAATATTAATAACTTATTTTATTTTTAAGAAAACATTGCGGTTAATACACTACGAATTATTAATGTCTATTAATTATAGAACTTGTAAAATAAATTTCAAAATAATTGTGCAATTGCATATAACACATTTTTTAACGTTTCATAAAAATTTGTAAAATATTTTTGCTTTTAAAATGTTTTTTTTATTTAATGTTACTTAATTAGACACGATCACCAATAAATAATAATGACATATTTTCTTGCATTGTTGAAAATAGTCACTTGAATAAAAATGACTCTGATGAAACTAATGTTGTAATCGACGTAGGTGATTTGTACTGAGTAATTTTAAATTAATTAACGTGGCATTATGTCGTAACTAAAATATTGCGTATTACATTATTTTATTTTTAATTTCATCTTTGTAAACTAGCAAATACATAAATAATCAAGAATATGTATTATTAAGATTTTTAAAATATTCTTCTCGGAAAATGAAAGATTTTTTGTGATACACGTATAATAAGTAACCGTTCCATGAATTACAATTATAAGTTTATCTTATTTTATCATTGGATTAATTAAACGAATACTGCACTAATGTTTATTTAATAATATTAACATAATCTTACAATAATTATAAGGCGATCAAATTACAAGAATAGAAAATGACATTGCATTTTACAAATATAAAATAAAAAATTATATTAAATGTATTTTTTTTCTGTAACTGTAACGGTAACGTAGTTACATTTTTTTAGTAACGGTAACGTATTTTACAGTTACTTTTATCGTTACTTTCTTTAAATCTAATCTTCAGTTATCGATTGATATTCATATAGTGAATTTGAATAAGCGCCAAACTCACGTGTGTATGAGCACCCTCCACACGCTGTGGCGGTGGCAACGTCTTGAAAGTTGACATTACTGTCGCGCGTTTGCCGCTTTTATAGGGTTACGTTCGGAAACACACACCGTGTGCACACCGGCCGCTAAAAATCTAGACTGTACGTTACGTATAATATATGTTATTTATAAATACGCGCACGCGCGCACGCACGATACGCACGCACAGAGGGGGAGGAGAGGGGAGTGAGGGAGAGAGAGAGAGAGAGAGAATATGCATCATACAAAAATAAAATTTACCTACAGTATTTGTTATTTAAAAAAAATAAATCAATGCTTAGATTATTGTAACTTACAGAGATTGACAAATGATGAAATAAAATTTTTAGACGAGTATTGTCATGTAATTATATGCACTTATATCGTTTATATATTTAAATTTATATATTTAACAAGTATATTTACATACATGTATAAACGATAAAAAAATATTTTTTTCTATTTTCTTGGATTAGGTAATGAACCCCTTTGGCAAAGACTTTAGATATTTTGCAAAGCGATGTAGGAATGTATATGGGATATTTATTACCTGTCCTGAACAGTTTACAAGAAAAACTAGAAAACTTCACAAATAAATTGACGGATTGTCAGCCACTAGTTATAGTTATTCAGCAAGGCTTAAATCAAAGGCAATTTGTTAATCCGTTTATATGTTAAACTAAAAAAAATATCCATACAGTATTCGTATTCTAAAAACAAAAATATAAACATTTTAGTCTTTATATCTATATGTATTATTTTAGATTTTGTACAACATTTGAGAAAAAAGAATTAATAATTGCCAGTTGTCTACATCCTACATTTAAATTAAACTGGTTAACTGGCGAAAAGAAAAATTAGCTAAAAGCTACTTATTGTTAGAAGATTTGTTAGGCATTCGCTCAAGTGAAAATTCTCTTAACTCAAACAATGATGATTATGATAATTTTTTCACTTTTCATCGGCAATCGACATTAACTTCAGAGTCTGGAGAAGAAGAGTTACAACGATTTTTGAAATCAAAAAGTGATATTGATGCATTGCAAGATTTTCCAAAGTTGAAAAAGTTATTCATTAAATTTAATACGGTTCTACTGAGCAGTGCATCCGTTGAAAAAATATTTAGTTTGGTAGTTCTGTATTTACACCTTCTAGAGGTCGGTTATATGATGATGTAATATCAGCTTCTATTAAAAATTAATAAAAAATATCGATAAAGTAACATATATTTTGTCTCTTGTGATTTAGAGTTATGTAGATAATCTTATATCCTAATTATTAAAAAAGTAACGGGAAAAGTAACGAATCGTTATTTTTTAAGTAACGGTAACGGTAACTAGTTACTTTTGAGACTCAGTAACTAATAACGGTAACTAGTTACTTTTTTGACTCTGTAACGAGTAACGATAACTAGTTACTTTTAAAAAGTAACTTTCCCATCCCTAGTCTTAATTTTTTATGATTTCGAATGTTTTTCTGCAGTCCGGATTTTTGTATATATACAGTACATTATAAATTAAATTTGAGAAAATTAAAACAAGTACTTGATTATGTATCATTTTTTTAAATTTAATTTAAGTTTTAAAATTCGAATTCACACATTGTTAGTTTTTTAATTTAATATAATAATTCTAAATTTTTTAATGGAAATTTTATGGAAATTTTCTCCTTACTGATAATTGAAGGATATATGTAAATTTCATTTAATTTGCTCCTTTCTTTTACATTCAACTTTTACATTCAAGTCGCACGTGCACTTTCTCTAGTGTAGCCAGGACACGAAAAGTCTGTGAAAGAAACGGTAGCAGATAGG
Source organism: Crematogaster levior (assembly GCA_901521435.1). Classification (NCBI taxonomy): domain Eukaryota; kingdom Metazoa; phylum Arthropoda; class Insecta; order Hymenoptera; family Formicidae; genus Crematogaster; species Crematogaster levior. Next base: position 55,435 of record CABEGB010001289.1, on the reverse strand, counting down.
AAAAGTCTCCACCGACTTGCCTAAGTCACGCTCGCATTTCTACATATAATACGACCGTATAATATACACATTATATTATGCAGTAATGTAACGGGTGAATTAAGTCACGTGCTCGAATGCAATTTCCAGTGCATTTATTGTATATATGCATACTGCTGCGCCCCGTCATTAATATTCTCGTTTCTTTTGTGCACGACGCTAAACAACTTACACACCCATAATGTAACGCTCCGAACGTAGTTATTAAAATTATTTGTTGTAACATAAGTTAAACAGTATAATGTAAATGTGATAAATATGTAAGTAAGTGCAATCATTCTTAGTCGTACATTATTCTTTATTTTAATCGATGGCTAATTACCAGTATAAAAATGAATAACACAAAGAATTAAAATATGATACAAACATTTCTTAAAACAAAAGAAAATTATTGTTGATTTATATTATTATTAAAATTGAGAAAAAAATTAATTTCGCAAGAATAATTGATTTAATTCCGAAACTAAAAGTAAGGTAATCTATATCTTTCATAGCTGATTAAAGACTAAGTTCAAAGAAGTCAAGAACTAAATTACGACATTGCATAATATAACAAAGAATGGATAATGAGAAAAAAATATTGTAGTACAAATATGCATGTAAATATATAAAATTTTATATAAGAAAAAGATTATGAAGTTATTCTATTAATTTATCGTGATATTAAATGTATTTTTGCATTTTGTCTTTCATGATCGATCTTAGAAACGGGACATTCTTATTAATAAATGAATAAAGATTATATTAATCATTCATAGTAACTTCAAGAGATAGTAATCACCTTGAAGAAACATTGCAACATATGCATACTCCAAGGTGACCTACATGTACAATAATCTTTTATTTTAAACAAGATATTTAAAATATTGTAAAGATCCTATTATGGTTTTAATTTTGTTGAAAAGTTTCTTTAAGGCCATTCTGCGGTTAACTGCTAACCAGAGGTTAATCGACTTCTTAGGTTTTTCTATTATTATCTAAGAAGAGACAGAATCGATTAACTTCCAGTTAACAGTTAACCGCAAAATGAAAAACCGGATCTAAGTTTTAGATTTCTTTCGAACTTGTCAATTATTCGATTTGAATCTCTCTTAATTCTAGGACTAAACGCGTGTTTTCATCCGGTGATTCCCCAGTGAGAAATGATTCATCGATCGATGTCGAATCGGCGTCGATTTGATGGTTTCTACATCGATTTGACGTTCATCATTTCAACATCGATCGACGAATTATTTCTCACTGGGCCGGCAAAAATTTTAAGTCGCTAGCATTCTTAGAAACTTTTCCTTGTTCAAACATTTGTATTTTGTAACATAGCAAACATATTTCAATCTCGATTTTGCAATCACATTTTACGATATTTATGATGATATTCTATTTAAAATTTGTTTAAAAAATACCAAAGTTAAAAATGAATGTAGTTTTATAATTATAATTATAATTATAAAAATATCCGACTGAATCTGAAAAATCCAGTATGCATACAAAAATATAATGTGTACTAGAGTTGCCTTTGTTTCTTGACAAAATTTTCTCCATTTCCAGCCCTCCTAGCTATAATTTTTACACGTGTTAAAAATTTATCAATTTTAAAGGAACAAAATATCCAATAATTTTACTAGATACTTGAATCTCTTATAAGCGTCGTGTTCTTCATAGATACCAATGGCGAAGATACTCTGCAGCCTTTTCATGCAGAATGGCGAAATGATACAACAGAATTGAGAAGTGTGTATCCGACAAAAGAAGCTGACGTCAAGGTCACGACTGAGGCTAAGAAAAAGACCGTAATAGACTTTAAGGCGAAAGGCGATCAGAAATACCAAAAACCCATCGTTAAGGATGATGACGCGAGAAGGACTGTAGATTCCACCGCTCCGATGACGTCATCGATTTCACCCACGACGACCTCGATAAAGGTCGAGCCATCCTCAGCGACTATGAAATCTATCGCTACGGGCGTGACGATTCCGGTTCTTTTTCGCGGAGCACCGATAGTCTATGCGATAAAGACGACAACGCCGAGCAGTTCTGCTGTCCAGGGTACGACGAACGGCACAGAGGGGGTTCAAGTGACGGAAGAAACAACGTCATCAAGAGGCAGAGCCTTAAACGTCACCGCCTCGGAGCCAACAAACTCATTGCACGCTAATATCACGGATCTCAGTGACATCAGCATGGACGAAGACGACAAAGAGGTCGAAGGTGAATATTATGAAGACATGAATGATGGATAATGATTTTTTGTTAAAATGTTGAAAAAAAATTACATTAAAGAGCAGTATCAAATTGTTATGTATAATATATTTCCAAATTAACTAAAATTGATGTGAAATACATTTTAGGGCATTTTAGAGTACAAATCTACAAAAAAAGATCCGTTGTTGTATAGCAATGTTACATTTAAGATCTCGACTTTTGAAACAAACACACATTTTAAGTATTTATATGTCAACAATGTAATGTATTGTAAGAATTATTTCATATTGATTAACTCTACGATCATAAAGAAGATAATTTTAAACTTTTATCTCATAGCTTAGACTAAAACATTTAAATTTATGTAGGTAAAGCAAATTTTTTCAAAGCGACTAAGTAAAATCTATTGCTCAGTGAAACAATTAAAAATTTATTACACGGGATTTAGAAATCTCACGTCTTGTTTATTATACTAAAAAGATAAAGACCCAATTAAATCAGAAATGTTACGTTTGACTTTGTGTATTTAAGATCTATTGACTCCAAAATTATATTTTATTTTAATTGTTCTATAAAAGACAAGTTTTGGAAACTATTTCATCAAAATTGGCAAATATCGTCGAAAACCTAAGCAATCTGATTGTTTCCAGGCGGAGAGTATATCGCGCCCCATAACGAAACTGCCATAAACATTTCCTCGACATTACTTCCGAAAGTGCCGGTGTGTATCCACAGAAACCACACTTATTCAGTGGGTGAAAAAGTTGTCCGAGATTGCGAGGAGAAGTGCGTGTGCTCCGAAAGTGGAATTATGGAGTGTCAGCCATTATGTATCTACCCCTACGTTAGAGCGGGCAGAGAGTTCAAGGATCCTTTGTGCCAAGAAAAACTACTTGCTGAGGAACCATGTTGCGCCCTTATTCTCTGTCCTGCGGATTCAGGTGTGTCCCTTTGTATTCTCAAAATCTCATGGTTTTCAGACTGAAGCGCGGTAATTCACGATTTACAAGTCCATAATTTGTTTACGTTCATCCACTTCAAATGTAAAGTAATACACTTAAATCGATAGACTTACTAGACCGCATTCTTGCATTAAATTCCTTGACTCTACTTTTTTTACTGCTTCAGAGAGCTCATTAACGTTTGGATTTGCATATTATCTGCTATCAGAGAACGGAAAAATGTTTACTGTTTGAAATTATCTCACATACGATTTATCGACGACATCACAAACGGCACAAGCTATTTATAATTTATTTTAATCCAGCTTATTAAATATTTGTAGGATAACTTATTTTCCTACTAACAAAGCTATTCAATTAATATGAAAAATATATTTGATACAGCTACTGAATCGGACGAAACGTGTATGTTCGGTAACATCACAGTGGCTAGAGGGCAACGTGTCGAAGACGGTTGCTCCAGGGTGTGCGTTTGCGAGGCTGGCGGCCACTTGAAGTGTCAGCCAAGGTGTCCACCGAATGAGACCATAGCCAAGCAGCACGATCGCTGCGTCATATTATCCGACCCCAGGTATAATCTTCTTTCAACAGATGAAATTAGCAATCATGGATTAAATCGCAAAATTTATAAACAAGATAATGGCTAATCATCTTGATCCTCAGTGATAACTGCTGCACGATTACACTTTGCGACGTTACTCTGGCGGATCACGAGTTAAAACTGGAGAATTCCACTGATCTGAACGTACAATTAATGGACGTGAAGGTATTAAATTCGACGACGATCAAATTAAAATTATCCGCGAAGAATCCTCAAGATGTTACCATAGAGATCTCACAAGACAATCATGTATGGAGACAACAGAATCCCGATAAAGGTAGATAAGATGTTGAGGGAAAGAAATCGTTATTGTAGTATGAGCGAAAGAAGTATCGAATTTTTAGGTGATTTTTGGAATCAATTTCAGGACCTTTCGTGACCGTGTTAGTCATAAAACTATTCGTATATCTCTCTTGTCCTGTATATAAATTAGAAGCTGGAAATTATAATTTCATGATCAATTAATGAGTTGAAACTGTAACATACTTTATGAATTGAACGACAGATATATCTCTCTCTCCTTCTTTGTTCGTTACAAATTTCTACTTATAGGATACTATCGCTCTGAAAAGTTTAATGTTGAAGAATGAAAAAACACAAGTTTAAAAGGACAAAGATATATATTTATATGTATTCGCAGATGGTATAGTTTCAAGTTTGGAGCCTGCGCACACGTATTACGTTCGCGTGGAAGGAAGCCACGGACCAGCCATACAAGTGTCCTTGCCAGCCGAAGTGGTGAAGACAAACATTTCAGAGAAAACATCCGACAAAAATACTTGCAATTACAGGGGAAAGTCATATAAAATTGGCGCAGAATGGTACGACGAGTGTATCTCCTTCTGTCTTTGCATGGAGGGTGGAAAAAGTGAGTGCTCTACGATACAGTGTCCTACGGATTTTGGACTGGACTTGTTGGATTCCCATTGTTTAGATTGGGAGACGGTTCCAGCAAATTTCGTTCCAAAAGCACCACGATGTTGTCCTCAGGTACAGCTCTCAAAGAACTTCTTTTTTAAATTATAATTTGATATGCTACTTTTTCTTTTTATAACGAGAGATATGCAAAACCTGGATAAATAAATTGGAAAATGGACATCTACCTGTTTTCGCAGAAGACATTCGGATGTACTATTTATTAATTATAATTATGGGATTTACAGAATTTTTTTATGTATAATTTTGATTTTTTTTAATTTAAAAATTCCATTCCAATAAAAATATGAATTTTTACTTCTCAAATTTATTTCTTACATATTAATTATAAACGAAATTCATTAATTCTATTCCAATTTGACTACCTGAAATGAATTAATTAGAAATATACAATATCTCTTTCAAGGATCTCTTTCAACTTTCAATTAATTGGTTAAATGATGAATTTTATTTTTAAGTCCTACTTTTTTTTCACAAAAATAAGTGTATTGCATTTGTATTGCATTTTGTCCTACTTTCCTCTACATCAATAATTCAAGAATATTTACATCATAAAATGTATTAGTTAAACTGGAAAATGTACAATAATAAAGCACATATGATGTATCAATAATATATATAAAAAATACATAAAAAATATATTTTAAAAATGTTTCAAATAAAAATTGTATAGTGTTGAAATGAAGAATATTTATCCACAAATAAAAATTTGTAAGACATTAAGACAAAAAGTACTCTATATGTTTGTGGAGTCGTTTTTAGATTTTAAGAAATTTATATTTAAATAATAATTTTTTTTTTTTTAGCAGATACATGTTATGTATGTAATATCAGTTTCGAATAATAACGAAATATTATTTCTTTAAAATTCGAAGGAAAACTCAAAATCTTTTTCTTAACAAATTTCTATTCTCATATATTTTCTTATATCATATTGGTAACTTCTAGGAGGTGCGCTGTAGAAACAATGGCTCTTGTAATTATGAAGGAGTTACGTACGACAACTGGAGCGAGTTACCATCAAACGTCACTGGCTGCGAGAGGCGTTGTTATTGTGAAATGGGCAATCTTTCCTGTCACGCTGCTTGCAAATTTGTACCAGCCCTGCCGCCTGCCAATTTACCATGTCCTCCCCATCAAGCAGTGTTGACGCATGTACCAGCTAACCCATGCTGCACACAGTGGACCTGCAGTCAAACTTCCTCACCACTGTCAGGTAAATAACAGTTTAGATGAAAACAAAATACGTATATTCCCCGACATCCTAGCCGAGTGATTCTTAACTCCTAAGAATGCACGCAATATTGGGATGGGAAACATATTGTGTGACATTTTTAATTTTTATCATAAGTCTAAATTAAATTTTCTTTCTTTGAGTGTTATTGACGCACATAAGGGCGTTTAAAGAAAAATGGTCTCTGTCATTTGATAGATGTATTGGAAATTTCTTTAATTTTAATAATTTTTAATAATTTCTTTAATTTTAAATTTAGAAATTTTTATTTAAATTTAGATATTTCAGAAAATAATTAACTTAAAAATAGTTTTGATAATGTCAAAGGATTTTTCAGTTAAAAATTTTAGTTTTTTATATTTAGTCTTAGTATTTTCAGTGGTGAAAAATAATTTCCTATTTTCAAATCAGTAACATCTTTATTTTTGTCATAAAATTTGTCGTTTATATGTTTCTAATATGTTTCTAATATATTTTAATAACAAAATATTTAAAAATGTACAAAGATGAGCTTTTGATTTGAGGCAAGAATTAATTACACGAAAATATATTTTTGCACATTGCAATTAAAGAATATCACTCTAATAAACAGTTAAGAACTACTATTCCAACCAATAAATATTCCATTGTAAAAACTATTATTATATCACTCATTACTCATCGAGGGATATCAAAAAATGTCTACAATGATACATCTGTAAAAAAATAATCCTTCGAAAAATTATTGTAAGAATAAAAACATATCTAAAAACTACTAACTATTACTGTGAAAAACTATTATTGTTGATTGTCATAATTAGTATGCAAATCGTCATCCAATTATCTTGTTTGAAAGTTAAGCCTTTAAAATATTTCTAGCTGTTATTTTCAGAACGATTAGAGTTGTTATTGATCGCGTAGGGAAAATAATTTTTAATATAAAGATAACATTTATTTTTAAAAATATTGATAATTATCTATTGAACAAAATACATTTTGTAATATAATTCAAATAAATTTATAAATACGTTAAAAAAATAAAAATAGTATATTTACTAAGGCATTGTTGTGGCATAGCCATGATATGAATCTATAAACGTTCTACTGATTTCATTCATTAATTACATATCTTAATTGTATATTTTAAGAAATCTTGCGAGACCGCTTTCTCTATAGTTTACTTATACATATATAGGATATAGAATAATTATTTCCTATCTCGGTTTCGCTCTATAAAGGATTAATTATGATTATTCAGTAGTTTGATAAAAAGTTAATTGTATCGTACAAAAAGTTAGGTATTTAGACTAAATTTTAATCATCAAGTAAAATGAAATAAACAGAAATCATTATTTCTTTTCTATAATATTATAGTAATGTTTATATTCAAACATGCTCTAGTTTTCACTTTTGATACAAATTAAAATTTAATTTTTTAATTATTCTATGCTTTTGAAATTATTCATAAAAATTATAATTATTGCAATTTTTTTTATAAATATATTCAGAAAAAACAACATTTTATCATTATATGAAATAATAGGTACACTTTTATATTTAAAAAAATTGTTTAAAGTAATTATTTGTTCAAAATGTTATTAATATTAAATACATGTGTCTTTATTATAAAACTTTGTTATTTTGAAAGGTTTTTGAGATATAATGAAAGAAGTTGAAACACACAGTTCTATATAAAGTATTTTACTCCTTAAAAACGATTTCTTGCTCCAACTAATAATTTCTAAATTCCTCTTTTTACTCACTTATATGTGTGTAAAATTTTATTAAAATCAGAATTTAATACTTTGCAAGGTTTCCTTGTAAGATACACAAATTCAATGTAATCTCATGTAAATAGAAAAATTAAGCACAAATAGGTCATGCCAAATGCGCTCTAATAGCATTATTGTGCAATTTCTATTTAGGATTGCACCTTTTTATTGTATTGCAATATGTATAATGGCTTCAGGTTACATTCTCTCGATATGTTTCACCCCGAAATTTATATTTGTCGACTCTGCTCCTTTTTTTCTCCTTGTACATATTTCGCATTGACAATGCAATAACCGAATGAAAGCAAAACTGTGCAATGCATGCTTCATGTGGCCGTGGCTGCGCTTGGAAAATTTGAATTGGATCCCGCTGTAAATATGCATGGACCCCTCGGACAACTCGTGACCGATCACTGACAATCTCTGTGACAATGGACTTTACTTATTGCAGGAATGAACGTGACGACCGCGTATCCCGGCCCCTTAGCCACAAACACGTTTGATCGGAAAACGATTGACAATATCAAAAGACCGAATAACAAGTCGGAAATGCTCAAGCCCAGCCAGGAACCGGAGCACGGTACTTCTCCCTTCTCGGAAGACCCGAAAACCGATAAAACTCAAACGGACACTACTATTCACGAACCTCCTCACAATCCAATAGATCCAGGACATTTCACAGTGCCCTACAATGGACCTTACAGTCCCGACTTCCTATCAACTCATCTCAACGTAGAGGACATCTTTCACTTGCCCGTTCACTCCGAAAAGCCGGTATCGATCCCGAAGGAAAAATCAAAGTCAAAATCTGACTCGAAAAAACCCGTAGAATCGCTGAAACCTCACAAAGAAATAACTGATCAGCATTTTCCTGGTCCATTAGCACCCGATAGATTCCCCGATAAAGCCGTTTCGATGCCTACATATCCTATCAACGAAAATCAACATGTACCAGGTTCATCGAACCAAAACAAATGGACTCCTTCGCAAAAAGGTCGTCCGGTCGATCAGGCTCAGTTTATTCCGTTGCACTATCACTCGGATACGTCAGATCCAGGGTTCTCTTCGGTTCTTAACGGAGAAAATATCTCTCCGGTCAATGTCAATAACCAGTATGATAACTCAGCGATTAGGCTTCCTCAGAGTTCGATCCCCCTCAAACCCGATTCGATTGATCCGAACGTGATTGTTCCTATAGTTCCAAAGAAGAAGATCACAGCGAATAATCCCTTTATCGATGCTGAAAAATCAAAACCACCCTCGGTATTGACAGATCGACCGAAACAAAATCAAAGAAATCCCACTCATGAGGCTCTGCCAGACCAATTATACCACCTGATAAATTCGCAGCACCCTGGTCTAATTCAGCTCAATCATGCTCCTTCCCAAGGTCATCCAGGTCTGCACGATCTTTACCAACAGATCTCTAGTCAGAAACAGCCGTCCGGTAATCGAGTGCAACAACCCGCTTATTTTGAGACGGCACCTAGTGTGCCGAAGAAGACGACAAAGCCCCATATCTTTACGCAAAAAGATGAGAACGGGCAGACCACTTATCACATTCATACGCCCAACATTCCAAGTACCCCGCAGCAAATCGAGGAGTTGTTAGCGCACATCAATCAGCACGATCCCAATCCCGGGCCCTTCCAACACTATCCCGGACAACCAGCTATACCCCATAATGTACCGAACGGCCCGCCGCCGACTCTACCACTCCATATAGACGCTCACATACCACATTCAGGACTTACGCACTTGAACCATCCGCTCGCAGCACAAACGCCCAGTCAGTCAGGTTCGTTCCTGATCATCAGAAGAAATAATTGTACAGAATTTGCGTTAGCGCGTCGCGTTTGATAAGCAAGCCGATCTTCCTTGTTGAAAAGTGAAAATAACGTTTTCATCACCGACATTCATTGTTCACTTTTTCATAGTTTGTGAAATCCAAATGTTTTCGTAACTATATCCCAATATTTAAGCTTCTGTTAAAATCCATAATTTTACTCGAGGAATTAGGTATTACTGTTTACGAATATTATTTACGTTTTAGTATCTTCAGGAAAAGTTATTTTATTTTTCGATAAGGAATATCGCTACATGCGCCAGATATATTTCTTACAGAAAATTCTATGTAATTATGTAACGTGTATGTGCTCTTAAAAGACATACGTTTGCAGCAAATTTTTGCGATTAAAGACAAATGTACGATTAAAGACACGTGCTGTGATCTTGAATTTACAGAAGCGTGTGGAAATGAGAAAATGAAGAGATAAAGATTAATTTTATTGTAGATTTACTGGAGAACATACGGTGAGATTAGATTTGACCTAGGAAGTATTGAACAAATAATTCGCTTTAAAAAAAAAATCAAAAACAAAAATAATACTTTATTAAAAAGCAATAACGCAAATTAAAATTTTAAAACGTAAAAAAGTAATCGAAGGGATCACAAAACATTTACTTTCTGTTGTTTCATTCGGATGTATTTCGATTCATCTTTACTTTGTAAAAAGATGAATGATGATTTTTTGTGCATTAAAAATATTTTTTTGTTGAAAAATTTACTCAATTGAATAAGTTGTGATAATATCACTCTTTTGAGAAAAATTAGACATATCACAAGGTATCTCATACCTCGAATATTTATTGGTATCATTATCTACTTTTAAAAAGAATCGGATTTGTAAAATTTTATAATAATTGCAGTCTGCTTTCTAACTGTTCTGAATGTAGAACGGAGAAAAGACACGGAGAACAGACAGAGTTTTGAGAATTGTAATCAATCATATTAACGAAACATTCGATCCGTGTATTGTTAGTATTCATTCAGAGAAGACTCACCATATGTTTTCGCATATTTCTGAAGTTTAATAAAGATAGAGATTAATTTTTACTAACATATATACATATATATAATAAATTTTCCGATATATTATAGGTTTGGACCATAATATTGTACCCCCAAGCTTTCCTCTACCTGGAGGTATACCCGGATTCCCAGCCGCATCTTCCTCTAACGAAGTCATAATTCAAGTATTGGAAGCGCTCGATGAACATACGGTTAAGCTAGTGTTTACCGTACCTGAGGTTCTGGTGGGACTGCATGGAAGAGTCGAGCTACGATACACCAGCGATAAAACGTACGTGGTGAAGCAAATTGCTTAAAGAGATATTTTCGAATTTCGCAAGTCTGCGGAAAATGAAACCTAAGGAGACAAAAAATTCAGAAAAAATGATATCATAAATATTAACCTAGATGACAATCTAAATTAACATAAATAAAGTAATATTATCATACGATACGTTGCCTTCCAATTCAGAAAGATCTTTTATAATATTTACGCCTTATAATATTTTATTCTTTTAATTTAATATTTTTATTCTTTTCTGTGGCGATTGAAGATCGACATCTGCATCCTAAATTATCATCAAGACAAGAAAGTTCTATCTTTTATGATTTATTAAACTATTCAGAAGTTCATTGGAAGTAACTACCATATGTGCTGATCTTTTACTTTTTTTTTCTTAAATGGAACAGCTCTCTTTCTAAAGTGAGATACAATTGAAGTACTATTTTTAAGTATTATTTTTCTTCTACTAAGTGTTTACAGTGCTTTTACAGTATCAACTTGATAACTTGTTAGAGAAACGAGTTCTATTTTAAACTCTCATTCTTTACATTCTTTACATTATCTGGCTGATAAAGAGATAAAGGGAAGAAGAAAATAGAAATTTTTAGCCTTTGTTTTCCTCGTTTGTGACATCGAGAATATGAAATACACAAATATTCGTTTTTAATATCTCTAATCCTTGGAACAATGAAATTTCTCGTCTTATAGGAACTTCGATCCAGCCACATGGAAGGCACAGGTGTTTGCGCCTCCTAATGACTTGATTGCGACACCTCAGCTTGAATTTGAGCTGGGTGATCTAAAACCGATGACCGAATACAAAGTGAAAATTACGGTGAAACTGAAAGACCTGGCCAATAGTCCAACTAGCAAGATTCACAGTGTGCGTACGTTAGAGAAACACGCGGAGGTGACGACACTGCCCCCGCAAATACCAATTGACGCTGAACTTAGAATAGCAGAGACGAATTCAACTTGGGTCAACGTTATGTGGAAGAAATTCACGGAATACGAATTGCAATTCATAGACGGTGTTCAATTGAGATATAAAGAATACGACAGTAAAGTTTATGCAGCAACACCGTTGATCCATCGTGCCGTAACGAATTACGTAATTGAAAATCTGAAACCATCAACCACATATGAAGTCGGTATTTACTTCATACCGTTCCCAGGACAATTAACGGAGTTAATAAGTGAAAAAACGGTAAGAGCGATGATTATTCCTAGATTAATTATTGATGAAGATTGATAACTCAAAAGATAATTGCAAAAAACAATTTGATGATTAATTCAAATGTTAAAGATATTAAAGTCGTACGAACTATCAAAACTATAAAATTTAATAATATTGCAAGAAATATCAAAAAGAATGTAAAGATATTATAATATTACTAAAATTATAAAAATTACAACTATGAGTAAAAATACGAAAATCAGTAGCTAATGGTTAACGTACATAACACTTCTGCATGGAATAATGTGACATAAAAAAATAATATAATTGCTAATAAATTATTTATTGCAGATTCAAGTAGCTACGTATACGGAGCCAGACCCGTATTCTTTCGATGTAAAAGTCGAGATTAAAACTATCAAATCGACGGACGTGGAAGTGTCCTGGAGTGGCGTGCCTTATCCAGAGGACAAATACGTGAACATTTATCGTGCGATTTACCAGAGCGACACTGGCAAAGAAGACACCAGTACCTTCAAAATCGCCAAGAGAGACTCTCACGCTAGGACCGTGATCGGTGATCTAAAACCTGGAACTAGGTACCGCTTATGGCTTGAAGTATATTTGACGAATGGCAGAATAAAAAAGAGTAATGTGCAAGATTTCGTCACTAAGCCAGGTGTTCTCTTACCAGCCACCGTGTCTCAGCAAGGTAACTGCCGATTTCGTGTTTTTTTCCTGAAAATTTTTAGACATTTCCATGGTTTCTTATAAAAAGAGAAGCATAACATCGAATTTGTGATGTCACCTCAAAATGTTTCCCTTCAATTTTGTGTAAATGAGACTATATGTCTGACTAAATGAGATTATATGTCATTACCAATTCATCATCATAAAATGTCATAAAGTGCAATCTTCTTCTCTTCCCTCGTTTCCTAAGATAATTTTTCGAGTGAGATTTTATTTTCTGTCGTTCATCACAAAATGAACTATATCTTTTCTTCAGCTGGAAAATTTGCATCGCTTCCCTTGCATGAAGGAGATTACTATGGTCCACTAGTGATAGTGGCCATTGTGGCGTCCTTAGCAATACTCTCAACCTTGATTCTACTAATGATGCTGATGAAAAGACGGACGAGTAGTAAAGCTGACATATCACCTCGTAAAACGACGTCAGCATACGACAATCCCTCCTACAAGGTAGAATTACAACAAGAAACTATGGGTAATTCAGTGTTATTGTTATTGTATTTTTATAGTGTAAGATAAATATATCAGTATCGCCGATAAATTAGCCAGCATCTTTCAATTTCCGGACACTACTTCAGCACTCACGTTAAAAGAAGTGGTCGTTTATCTTACAATAAATCCTTTGAGTTTTAAGAAAAAGATTCATATGACATATATTTCTCTTTCTCTATAACTATAAGAGTAAATTCACATTATAAATGTTGTTTTTTCTTAGACCTGTGAAGATGCAGTTACGATACCCAATGGAAGAAACAAAACTACAGCAGACCATGAAATGGCTACCATCAATTCGAATATCAAAGAAACTGCCTGAAGTTCTATATAATTTATTAAATCTTTGTATTTATTTATATTAAAGTCTTTAAAAGTGCATGTATTAAATCCGTCCATACGTACCATCTTAGAACTTAAGTAAATAGGATAGTCCAGATGAATTTTGTTTACATTTGTACAGTTTACATTTGTATTGTTAGACATTTATAAAATAAATAACGTACTTTTAAAAATTATGAACTTATGTAAAGAATTAACAACATTCAATAGGTATTTTTAAATAAAAGAATCAATGAATGAATCAATTTTTTATTAAAGCAGAAAAGTTTAATTTAAAAAAATTAATTTAAAAAAATTTAATCATCGACATATTTAAAAGTATAAAGTAAGAAAAATTGTGATTATAACTAATATAAATTATATAATAATAAACACCATCGTGTGTACATCAAGAATATTTTATAAATAGATAAATTTGCAATTATATGTATTCCAAGAGAATTCGTGCATTATATTTAAAATTCATACATCATCATGTGTATGTGTTGGCATAATAGTCTTTCTCATGCTAGTGTAGATAGTGAAAGAGGATTTATAATAAAACTTTTGAAATTATTCGGTGTTTCAATTGTGCCATCTTTTGTTTCGTTACATACTCTTCCAATATCATATTTTTCTAAAAATTAAACAAAATTAAAAATATCGATAATTACCGAATTCTTTGATGATAAAAAAGAAAATTTAATAGTTTTACGTATCTTAAATAAATATAAATATTATCCATAAATTTTTGGTAAAAAAACAATCTCAAGATCATTAATATTTGAAAAAATCATTTTATTTTTGTTATTTATATCTTTAAATACAATATTTCCATACACCATTATTGGAGAAAATATGTTTATAAAGAAGAAAATATAATAAAGGAAAAAAATAATTCTCCATTTTGTTAGCGCTTGTTTGTCACATAATTATGCATGTATATATTTCTATACCAGATAAAAAAAGGAGTATTGGAAATACGTAGATAGAAAGAGTAGGATACAGAGGAAAGAGAAGCAAGCGTTGTAAGAACTTAAAAGTATGTCTTTAAAGTTTCTTCCATGCTTAACGGTTCAGTAGATGGAGCGAATCTTTCCACCACTTTACCCTCCTTGTTTACAATAAATTTGGTGAAATTCCATTTAATATCGTTGGTAATTAAACCCCCTTTCTGCGTCTTCAGCCACTTCCACAACGGATGGGCGTTCTCCCCGTTTACATCGATTTTCTCGAACATGTCAAAAGTAACATTGTACTGCTTCACGAAGTTTAATATTTCCGCAGAAGAGCCTGGCTCCTGACCAGCAAATTGATTAGAAGGAAACGCAAGAATTCGCAAGCCGTCTTTGTCACTATACTTGTCATACAACTGCTGGAGTTGTTTATAATTGGTGTCCGTTAAACCACAGTTGCTGGCAACGTTAACAATGATGAGGACATGGCCACGATATTTGTCTAATGAGACATTTTGACCCAAGATATCGTTTGCATGGAAATCATAAACCGAGGTAGCCGACTGCCAGTTGGTGTCTTGATTAAATTCCGAGGATGTGGAACATTGCGCGCCTTTGTCTGCACAATCTTCTGCAAAGATCCCCGAGACGGCAAGAAGCAGGAATAACGACGCAACTCCTATGAATAATACAATACATTAATATCTTAAAGTATAGTTCTTCTTAATTACACTGTCAATGCAAATGTTTGTTTCATATATCACTTTTTCTCTTTTATTTCTCTCCGAGAAAATATATCAAACTTCATCAAGCACCATATGCAGCTAAGAAATTCAAATTTAAGATAAGATTTAAAGATAAGATTTAAAAAATTTAAGATAAGATATTAAAGATAAAAATAAGTAATATTTTTCGATAGTTTTTCATATTATCAATAGTAATGAAACATTTACGATTATTAATTATTATCAGTTACCCTTCTAGTTTTTAGAAAAAAAAAAGAAACATGATGTTTTACAGTTAACCAAACAAAAATATATCATGAAAAGAGAGAGAAAGAGAGATTTAGAATAGATTAACTTAAAACATTTTAAATGCACACACAAATTAGTTAAAAAATATGCAGAAAAAGAATTAATTAAAAACATGTAGAACAGTTTGCAAAAGTTAATAAAAGTAAAGTAATATAATTTTACAAAGTCCATTCTATTTCGTCTATTTCGTCTAAATTATAAACAATTTTTTAATAAAAACACCAGTTAGGTTTTTATATTTTTAATTGCGTTAGACCGACAACTCATATCAGCGCGCAGATCATTAATTGATTGGCTGAAAAGCCATCATGTTGCTAGTTTGATCGTCAAATAATATCTTCTCGTGTTTATTTTAATATTTTTGTTGTACTTTTATCGCGACCAGATAAAGAATTTTGCAACTTGCAACTTAAAAACTGAAAATATCGAAAATAAGAGACAAAAAAGAACAAAATAATTTGAAATACCATCCCTTTTTTACATTACATCATATTATAATTTCTTACTCAGCAATATAAGTGTTATGTGTAACATATTTATATTACATTTATATTATTGAATGCAAATTATAATGCTGATATGATGTTAGTTGGTGTTTGTTGGAATTCCATTAAAGAAAAAAATTGTTTTTGATCCACTACAAATTTTGTGCGTTTTCCCAAGCTTTCGCTTTATAACAATACAAAGAACACAAGAAAGTAAAACTTAGTAAAACAGAAAAATACGTAAATATTAAAAATTTAAAAAAAATATATATATATATACATGTATATGTATCTAAATATACACGTATATACATATGTGTGCGTATGAACGCGAAAAAAATATAATCACACTTTCCTGAAAAATCTTTATTCCAAAGAGCAATTTGTTTTATTTTTACTCGTGCACAATATGAGAAACAAAAGTCGTTCATTTCCTACCGAACGGAAAAATTGAAAAAATGGAATTGATTTTGAACAGCAAGTTCTCGTAAAAAAAACTGAAAAGATCAAAAGATCGACAGAGATTGATTTTATTGATTTTTTTTTTTTTTTTAAGACTGATTTTCTTTTTGCACGTATACTCACGCAGCATTCTGTTGAAAATAGAAATTCCGATGTTCGTAGTCGAAAACGTAGTTATTTTACTCGCGGTAAAGAAGTAGCGTGTATTAAAAAAAAATTGTATTAAAAAAAAAGCAACACGTATATGAGGATAGCTACTTCGTATGCTCACGATCGGATGACTACTGCGTCTCGCGATACAACGTTATCGAGTTTATACAATTGCCAGCGTGTTCGAAGTGAGACGAAAACATATATAGCTTAGGAACTCTTTGTTAATACTTTTTTTCTCGGGACCTTGAAAACACACTGACCTCTATCCTTGAAATACGTATCACAGCCAATCACGGTTCATCGAGTTCCCACATATGGGATGTCCCGTAAATCCAGCGCCGTAGAAAAGAAGTAGATACATCGAAAGAACGGAACAAGAGTCTTTTATTTATGTAACCCCCTTTTTATTAATGCAACCATTGTCAATACATAAAATTTATACAACCAAAAAATTGCTCACGATGGATAATATCATATAAGCATCATCTGCGATCATCGTCAATCGTCTACGAGGCCAGACTTGTGAGACACCCAGTACGTTGATGATCGCTGATCGTCGCGCCATCTAGAAGTAAACATCCGTTCGAATGGAACTAAATATGCTGTCATCTATTCAATTTAAATCGTCGGCCTGTACTTATAAATGAATGTTACACACGCACGCATGAGGAACGTTTGCCTTCGTTATTATTTCGAATATATGAAGCATATTTGGACAAATTGTTACCGGAGATATCGCCCGCGTGTTTCGTGTTCGTTTTCAAAAATACGATTTTGAAAGATGACAGCATACACGAATAAATTTGCCTTAAAAACGCTTCGCCTAAATTTTCAAAATTCTGAGAAATAATAAACATGGGTTTATTGAAAAATCTAAATGTGCATTATAGAATATCGATCAAATGTAAAACTTTCGTCAAAAACGCTTTCCTTACAGTTTCGCTCGCATCTATGCTGAGTTATCTCCGAAAGATTTCGATTACTAAATATGCAAAAGCATGTACAAAAGAATATTTATCAAAAAATGTGTTTCTTATTTTTAGTTATTCGATACAACGCATGCGACTTGGGATATCATCATCATCATTATCATCATTATCGCTACGTATTTGACGAACCATAGCCAATAGAAGCGTGAGAGGAAAATTATACAAATGACTGATTCATTCTAAAAAAAAGGGGGATTTTTATTTACAAAGCAAAGTGTAATCGTTGCACACGCCGGGACGCATTCCCGGCGCGCACAAAGCAGATACTGCTTTTTCCATCGTATGACTGGGCCCCTGCCAACCGCCGTGTTACATAATCAGGTAAATAAACAGAGTCAGGAGAGAGGTTTCTTGGAGAATTTATATGATCGATTAATACGATTCCGAGTCTCCGGCAAGGACGATCGTCTCTTCTTAGAACGTCGGGCGAGCTATCTCTTCCACGATACGTTGGATTTCCAATTGGCTTCGTCGTTATACATTTATATCTAATCGAAAGAAACATAACGTACAATTATGTCGTTCGATTTACCGCCCAAAAATACCGCCCTACCTCATGCAATATTTGTTTACAACAAAATAATATTCCATGATTCAATCTATTCAGTATTTCGCGCATCACGCGTCTTTTTCCTCCACGCATTTCGAAGAACTCGAGATCCAAGAAATGATATAAATAACCAGATACGTTTATGTAATTTGAGTCTGTATCGTTATTCATGGTAGTTCTCAGGAGACTTAAAAAAAAATACTTAAGAGATAGTTAAAAAATTTTTGTCTTACTTTTTTGCAAAGTTGTACTTATACTTCGATAAAAAGCATACGCTCTACAAGAGCCGTAAAAAATTAACTTTATCTGTTTCCTGCTTTCTACATCACGATCCAAGATATTTTTTTCATATAAATATATCGAAAACATACTGCTTTACTATATCGAAAGATATAAAAGCACCCACATACATTTTTACGATGTGCGAGATGTAAATGTACAGAGAAAAAAAATGTTGTGTTAACAGAGCAGTATAATTGAAAATAATCTCTCAACTCAGTAACAGTATTAACAAACACGTGATGCTCTTGCTGTAATAAAATATGTTTTGTTTTATTAATACTGTTATTAAATTAATAAGATCGTTCTCAATTAGATAAAGTGCTGTTATCATTTTTTTCCGTGTAGATATATCTGATATGAGAAATCGTTTTCTTAAGTTTCTCAAATATCTGCGAAATATAATGTTTGTGATATTCGTTTCTAATCTTCCCTCAATGAAAATCGATTGGTCATTTATATGAAATTCACATGTACAGATCTGATAATAGATGTAATAGATGATAATAGATCGCACGTGAGATAGAACGGATTAAACTGAACAGAAAAGTCCGCTGCCATTCCGCGCTAATTAATGGGAAACTAATGAACAATATGACTAAACAAATAAATTTGTTTGT
Source organism: Crematogaster levior (assembly GCA_901521435.1). Lineage (NCBI taxonomy): Eukaryota > Metazoa > Arthropoda > Insecta > Hymenoptera > Formicidae > Crematogaster > Crematogaster levior. Next base: position 36,311 of record CABEGB010001289.1, on the reverse strand, counting down.
CTCATATAAATTGTAGTTTTGTGTGTGACTGATCAAATCTTAGTACAAATAATTATACTTGTTTGTTATAAGTTATAAGAATTTCAAAACCGGATTCTGTAAAGAGAAAGAATAATTAATAAAGATCTGCGAGTCAGTGCGATTCAACGGCAAGAGACGGCCCAGCGTTACACGTCACGACAACTTCTTATTAATTATTGCAAAAATCGCTAAAGGTACAGGACTTTAGTTAATCAATCCGTTCTACCTGACTGCGATATGTGATATAGTTGTTATTAGGTGTCCTGTAGATGCGGCGGCGACGACAATACTCGAAAGAAAGCTGTCCCCTGAACCCAGTAAGCAAAATGTTAGCAATACGCCAACGGTTTGCCAGCAAAATAGAATATTGCAGCTAAATGGTGTCAATCGACATAATAACAGCCAACAGAAAGTGAACAAAAAAGAAAACGAGGAAAATTGTAACTTAATTAAACGAATGCCTGAATACAACCCAGCAAACGCAACATTACATCAATATTATAATTTTTCACTCAACAATATAAGTGTAATATAATACGTGTTGCACATTGTTGAAAAATAACAGTATTGATGTAATGTTATGCCGTGTCTATCGGATTTTAAGACATAAGATTCAAACGGTCGATTATTCCTCGGCCTAAAAGCTTAAGTTTTTCGCCTTAGAATCCCAATTTAGACATAGTTTTACTGTTAATGACGTTTGCTGGGAAGCTGCTACTTAGGTGTGACTACATCTGATTGTCCATACAGATCCGCGTTTTATATACATTTCCAACGTATCGCACACATGTGGCAAGTGCCCGGTCTCTCTATGATCGGAAAACATTGACGTCTATTTTCGATCTTTTTGTCGACGAGCGCTTCTCTTTTTCAAGCACGAGTATCTTTTTTTTCTCTTTTCTCTTTGTTGAACACGCGATATCACGGGTACAGCTCTACTCGATTTTGAATTTAAGATATGGAATTAAGCTACATTCGATCCTGCTTATATTATTATATCAAGATTAAACCCTACGTAAAGTTACTTGTGCGTTTAGTAAATACGTCGCATTCTAATATCGTGTTCCATCATTCACAACCGCTCGCAACGAATGGGCTTCGTGACGAGAAGTTACTTACGTTTCGCTCGTACTATCGTTTAATTCGATGTCAGTTAAATTGAGTTTTAGTCGATGTCCTCGCTCGCCCCGTGTAATAACTCGAAAGAATTGTCAAGGGAACATTACTGGTAGTATGGCGCATCTCGTATCGCGTTTTTTTTTAATGGATAAAGTCCCACGAGTGGTTCTCAATCCTTTCACCTGGAAGCTACATCGAACATGTTCACTACTTAATTCATAATGAACCTCACCCATGTAAGATTGCACGATTAGACATCGTATAAAATAATTAAGCGTCGTGTAAAACAATTAGCCTCCTTCCTCTTGAAATACAAGATGAAAATTATTTGGATACTTTTTTTCATAGCTTTTTCCTAATCATATCATCAGATAGTTAAATATCTTATAGGATAACAATTAGAAATCAATTAAACGTAAGTGACAGTGAAATTAAAACGGTAATAAAAATTGATAAATTTTAATCAAAAGATACGTTGTGATGTCGAATTATAAAATGTTGATAATTTGATATCCTAAGAATTCACAAAAATATACAAGTTTAATTTTACAGAAATGTTTGAAGCACGCAAAAGATCAAAATGTACAAGTTATTTATATTCTCGTGAATGTATACTGAAGTTCAATAATACAATTTATATTTAAAATTTACGCGTATTTACGCGAGTTTGTGAAAAGGGTCACAAGTTTTGCCAAGGAATGAAACAAAGTCTCGTAGAAAAAAAAACAAACATTCCTTTTTAATGAATTATATCATATACTTAACGATATATAATCTTTAATAATTTAAAAACATGTAGCTTTTAAAAAACCGCGTATTTTTTATCTTCAGACATTTCGATACTATTTTTTATTGCGATGAAGATATTAGACAATCGTCAATACAGCCTGGATAGTAAATTGCGTGTCAAAATATAATTTACTATAAGCTGAAATAATGTCTTCTATAAGAAATCTATCTATATACATAATTTGTAGTAAAAAATAATTAAAATATTTGAAATTGATCGAAATACATAATAGATACACAAAATTCCGAATTATCCTACATCTTAAAATTGATAATATCTTAGTCCTTATTAAAATTCACTTATCTATCTTGCTTCTAACGCCTCTCATTTACTCTAAAGTGGTCTATGAGATAATACGATTGAGAACCACCGGACCCAAACAGTCTATATTTTATCACACCTCTCCCTGTGCAAATGCGAAATTACGATAGACCGAAGAGATGGTCTTAGCGATTAGGCTCCGTGACTTCGTTGAACAGCGGCGTCAACGAATCCATATCTTGCAGGCCATCAAAATTACCGAGAGGATCCAGATCGTCCGTTTCCGTATCGGCTTCTCCGAGAAAACTGGCCTCCAAAAAATCAGCGACGTTCCTGCAGAGACTGTTGGAAGAAGTAGCAGCGACAACGTCAACATCAGTGTCGACACTGGTTACAGTGGCGACAGCGACGTTCCTCGCGTCGCCCTGTAAAGAGAGAGAATTAAGGATGGGACTGGACAATATTGGCTCGCTTGGATCTTGATACACCTCCTGGGATTGTATTGTATGTAGAGGCGTCGACGGGTACGATCTCGAACCGTTGCTGTCCTCCGTATACGAGGGTGTGTACGCAGATACCGGTGCCGGCAACGGCGTATTCGGATATGATCGCGACTGCATTATTTTCTGTAACGCGCCACCGGCATCGGCGAGGATGCTCGACGGATCCAACATATCTTCCTCTGATAAATTTAAATTAGCATTCGGCAAAGCGTCGAGAACAATCGTACTGTTCAGTGTCTCTTCCGTAGCCTGTTCAGACAATATTTGCAAATTTGGCTGACCCTCCTCGTCCAAAATCGTAAGAATATTATTAATGTTCTCAGACGTGATCCCCTTATCCGCCATCAAAAACTGCTGCTCGTCCGACATAAAGTTCGTGTCATCCAACAGATACGTGCCCTCTTGTCCGATGGAAGAACCGAAATCATTGTACTCGCTCGGTACCGGGGTAGGCGCAACGGAACTGCTCGTCGACGGATTGAAGCTTTGACTTTGTACCGATGATAGACATTGCTGCGTGGAGATCGGAGACATTAAGGACACGGGATTTACCATCCTGTGCAACGGCACCGATTGCGATCTATAAAATAATTGCTCGTTGCTCAAATGTCTGCTAGCGTGAAGAAGTTCCGTTATCTCTTGATCGGGCGGAGGTGGCTGACCTTTCTGATACACATTCTTAATCTCTTGCAGATTCTCTTGACTCGGATAGTTGATTAGCAATTGTTTCTGAGGCGTCAAATCCAGAAACGCAGTGCACGGTGGTCCCTTTAGAACAACCTACATCAAAAAAACATTTTATAAATATTTTCGAGAAGCCTGACGTTTTAACACATTACTATATATATATTTCAAATGTGCTTTTAAACTGCATTCTTTCTTTTGCGAAAAGAGAGAAAAGCTATCCTTAAAAAAATTGTTCTTTTGTTCTTAATAAATTTAAATAATAAAGGTAAGTTAGTTTTTAGGAAAATTAAAAGATACTCCAATACAAACACAAGTATCCATGTGATATAGTAATCAAAGTATAATATACATTCACAAAAACGTATTAATTGCGATTTATACTTAGGTTTTCTTTAATCAAATATTCATTATTAACTCACACAAATATTTTAAATATTATATCGTATAAATATTTAATTCATCAGCTTTCAATCATGATCTGTGTGTACGTAAATTCTTTATCATTGTCCCCTAATGGACTTGGATCTAGTCGAGCTTGTATATTTAATTCCAACTTTTACCTCCGACGACTTGGTCGTTGCCACTGTCAGCACTTGCCGCGTGTGTTCCGCTCCACTTGATGTCGGTACGATGAAGGTGTCCGTCGGCTTGATGGTGTACGGCACGCTGCACGAGATGGAGCGAGAGAACGTCTTTTGACCGCGTGTTCTAGAACTGCTGGCTTGCAAGTTACTGCGCGACCTCGGCACCGGCGTGTTACGCGGAGATACGAATGGACTCGCGTTCGCAGAGTTTGACTTGGACGCGCGACCATTAATAGGGGAATGCGGTCCGGGTGAGATCGGGGTGAAGTTAAATATTCTGCGTCGTGTATTTGGACTCTGTGGCACAGTATTGGCTACATTTGGTGTTGCAGTCTCTTGAACATGCTCGACAACATTTGTCTCGAAACTGACACGACGTCGCGTATTGCCTGGATTAGGGTGATTTAGAAGTGTCGGGAGTATGAGATTATGTTTCTGCACGGGGTCCCGTTTCTCCGTAACGTTCTCGGCAACGCTTTGCCGAACGATGGTTATGGGTGTCAGATCGGTAGCGATAACGGGCGCTTTCAGATTCTGTTGCAATATCAATCGCAGCTGCGACACTTTGTCCGATCGAGAAATCTGCTCGGCATCGGAACCAACAACGCTGGTTTCCACATCGGAACTAGACGAGCTACTTTGCTGAAAATACTGTAGCAACTCCTCTTCCTGCTCCTGCGAATTGTTCCCGCCGTTCAAATAATCGTCCAAAGCGTCCGTATCGATATCACGAACCTTCCCATCTTTGAAGACTGGCGTTTCTTGCAGAAGGTGGATCTGGTCCCTCGTGAGGAGTCCCGAGGATGTTTCCACCACATTGCCGGTAGTGGAACTCTTCGACGAGTCAATATCACAGTTTTTAGCAAGTTGGCTGTCCGCAGTCTCAACTGCTTTGCACTTGATAGATTTTGAATTGCTAGCTAGTATCACTGATATCTTGCCGGCGCGTTGGATAGACGTTAACTTGGGTAACAAAGCGTTGGAATGCTCTGGACTCTCCTCCGTGAGCTTTGTCTGTTTCTCAGGGCTGGGTTCCTGCTGTGCTACAATTGGATTATTGGCACGTTTCCTGGAATTTTTACCTTTGACATCGCGCTGCGCACTCGCCATTACTCTAAGGTTGCTATTACTCTGTTTGTCATCGCGCGATTGTACCACTAGGTTATCACAGTTAGACTCTTGGGAGACATTGCTAGCTTGTTGCTGCTGTTGCTGTTGATTGCAAGTTTTCGATACCTTTCTTTGCCGGTTATAGACTATAGCAGATAAATTCACTTTTGTCAGTGAGTTTTGTGCGACTACTGCTGCTGCTGCTGCATTTGTACCTTGAGGTGACTGGTTGGATTTGACTTTCTTGCATCCTTTGCTGACATTTCCTTTACTGTCAATGGCTTTTTCTTTGTTCTGTGAAAAATCAATTACATTCTGAATGTAAAAGTATAACTCTTAATTAATTTTATTAATGGAATTAGAAATGTATTGTGTATGTTCCAGCTTTTGAATATTACATACCTGTACAATAGAATCGGAACAACGATGCTTCTGATCCTTTATATGCTCGCGTTGCTGAAGCTTGCGTTGCAATTGCAACTGAGCTTCTCGAAGCTTAGCAGGCTTACCACTTACAGGCGTTGCTGTTAGATCCGAGATCACCTCTAACCATTAAGAATGCAAAATAGTTAAAGGGATATAGAATTGTATTTTATAAAACTAATTCAACAAGTGTTGCTTACCTTTGTTAGACGAAGCATCACGCTGATCCGAAGTTGCAAGAATGCATACAGCAGCCAGAGACCGAGTATCAACACAAAAATTATCAACAAGATGCCGCGCTAAGGCACTCAAATTTGAAAATTTCAGGCTCAACATTTTCTCCGCCCATTCCCTTATCAATGTAGATGCAGCGCCTAGCATTTCCTCTGTGGTGTTTTCCTCCGAATGTTCCTCCTGAATTTATTAATAATTAAATGTTACATACTTACGTATTAGATATTCCTATTTAAAAAAGAGTTTAAAGAGTTTAAAAAGAGAGAAAAAAATTGCAGGAAAAAAATAGAATCACGGATAATATAATGTGTAATAATTATCAAGTATATTAATATAACAATGGTTTAAAGCATAATAAATAAAAAGTTAAGACAGAAAAAGAAAGAGAAAAAAAAAGAGAGAAGAAAAAGTGTAAGCAATTTTCTATAACAAAACAGTGAGAAGTTTTATTATAAAATATATAATTTGCTGCTCACAATTTCAGAGCCAGGTATCTTTGGCAGTGTCGGAGGATCCAATTTAATTCGCTTGCGCATACCAGCGTAACAGTAACGAGAGTTACCTCGTGTGCCCAATCTACGAGGGCGCACTCGCGGATACACTTGTTTCATGACTTTTCCAAAATCAGCCGTCGATAACGGCTTCATAGAATTTCTTGTGCAATACATGCTAAAAATAAAAATCATGTTTTTTAAAAAGTTATTAGAATACATAAAAATATATTCAAAAAAACAACCAGATAAATAACTGTAAAATTTCTATAAATGGATAATAGAAATACCTTCTTCATTTAATTTCACATTTTAATACGACATTTTCGACGATTAAATAGAAAAATATTTAAAATTAAAGAAATCACGAGGTAAATTCCTACTGAACAAAATACCTACTGACTTAAAATTAGTCATGTGATTACAAGGACATATATGATACTAAATTTCTCTTCTCTATATTCTTTACATAGCAAAGGACTTACTTGTATTCATCGTACACTTCTTGCTTCGGTAAAGATACATCCGGGTCTTCTTCTAAATGAGTCTTAATCCACATGATGGTCTGATGAATTTCGTAGCGATTTCCTAATGGATTTAGCGGCTGCCTTAACGGATCGACAGTCCCACTTGGGTTTGTCAGCAACAACGGAAGTTTCAGGTACAACAATAACTTCTCCTCTATCTTAAGTCGTTCCACCTGCGAGAGGATCTCATTCACATGTGCTCTAGATCCTTCGCTGTAATTTAAGAAAATGACATATATTATTGACTTCGAATAAAACTAAACAAGAATGTAAAAATAATGTAAAACATGAGAAAAAATAAATGAAAAATATTTAGCAACAAATTTTTTCCATTGAATTAGATCTCGTATATAATAATAGAAATACAATTTGATGGATTAGTAAAAAAGATCTGCAAAGATATAACAAGTAACATACCAAATATTTTTTTCGAATATTCTTTGAATATGAGAAGATAATAAATTTTATTTTTTTTTAAGTATTTTACGTATTAAGTATTTTAAGTATTTTTTTAAGTATTTCTAATAAAAATAGATTACTTCTTTTAGAATTCTAATATCCAAATGTACGTAACAGAGCTAATATTATGTATAAAAATAAATGTGTAATGTTTTGTCGTAAAGTATCAGTAATAAGGAGCACACATGATAAAATTAGAGCTCATTAATATTACAATTCCCAGATAAACTGCCAGATACAAGTGTCTAACAAATAGAGTAACTATTACTAAATAATTATAAAAAACCTAAAAATATACTAATAGAATGAGAATCAAGTCTCTATGTACTTTTATTAATAAAGTACAATATAGTACAAGTATAATAAAATATAAATTTATTTTCTTTTTAGAGAATATCTATATGCAATATATATATATATATATATATATATATATATATATATATACATATATATACAGATAACAGATAAGAGAAATTGATATTCGATGTTAATAAAAATCTGATTAGAATTTAGATTCAATTCCTAATTCTGCTTCCTTGTATACATATAAGAAATTTTGAATTAAAAAAAAATATTTCAGGTAACTAAATCTATCAAAAATAGATTTTATAGAGCTACAAATAAATTTTACAATGCTACAAATCTTGTCAGTGGAATGTCAGTAAAAAATGTAACAGAATCTGCTAACGGAGCATAGAAACACATTGCTAAATAAAACTATTCAAATAATATGTTCCAATTTTAATTATGAAATAACGACTTTATACAATTTTTTGCCAGCAATCCATTGTTGGATTGTATCGACAGACTCTGACTGACAGAATGAGATTAACATAAGCCAATAGACATCAATCTTCTGCAAAGTTTTGCTCAAATCTGTTGATAAAATGCTAGTGTATCGTCAACATTTTCCTGGGATTATTCTAGGATAGAAACAAGAAGCAAAAGCAGATATTCCAAAGTGATATCAATCTTATAAATTATAATCCCAAGTGAAAATCCATGATGAAGAGAATCTGTGTGGAGTTTCCTTAAAACTTTAAAATCAAATTAACCTAATGCCATCCTCTATCATAATCCGAATCTTGTCCTGCTTGGAGGAGGCGCCGTGACTGGCCAAGGTCGCGAATTTGGTCGCGACGAGGTCCTGCAGCTGATCGCCATCTCCGTGGAAGCCGTTGGAGGCAAATCTGCCGGCCGGTGGCTGTCGTTTCTCGAGGACGGTGGTAGCGGTAGCAGCAGCGGCGGTGACGGTGACGGCGGCTGAGGAGGTGGAGGTGGCGGCGGTAATGGTAGCGGCGTCGCCATTCTCCACGCAAACGTCACTGCGCTCCTTCTTAATCCGTTTACCATCAAACGCGCTCTCCTCCTCGCTCCTCGCGGGTGTCTTGCAGGGTTTCGTCTGATCATGACTGTCAGTACTCATCGTAGCCTAAACCTCCCCGTCCCGACCGTCCCACCCACCCGCCGGATCGTAACTCACGTATGCGAAAACGTATCGCCTCCCGGTGCGCGACCACTGCGAGCTACCATGTTGTCCGCCGTTCGATGGTCAGCTGGGCTACTCGTTAGCATCCCGGCGCGCCATTGCTCGGCAAGGCCTTCCGTTCGCGCGCAAGGAGCTGCCACACGAGTCGCCGAATCGCGTACGATATGCGGCGACGCGCGGATCCGTCATAACGGCACCGCGCGTTGTGGCCGCGTCGGTACAGGCGCTCTCGGGACGGGAGCGCCGACCAGCCGAATGAGAGCCTGACGAGAACCGCGAATCGATACCGGCTACGATGGCCCACGAACGTCTACTCGGCTATTCGCCGCGCTTCGTTGCTCGGGTTTGCGCGTTCCTATTCCGTCGCCATAGAGTATGTGCCTTGAACGATGCTTCATCTTCGTGCGCGCACGTAACCGAACGCATGCCCCCCTCCCGCCTCTCTCCGTGACCAGTGAGAACACAGAACGCGTCCACCAATCACCTATCGCGACGAGAGCGATTGTCGAACGATAATCGATACTGGCTGGGTTCCGATATTCGCTGCCAATACTGAAAATCTAAATATAAGTTATAGATTTTTGGCACTGGAAATTTTGATTGGATGAAATTCTTACGCCTCGAGGTCCACTTTAACCAAATCGATTAATTTAATCAATAATTAAAAGTCTGCCAACAGGGTTGCCAACGTGACACAGTTTGATAGAAAAAGAGAGAGAGATCTTGTTCGGCAGAAATGCTGTTGGTAACACTGAAAGCTAATCGTCGGTTATTTTGACCGGAGTTTGGCGTTGGAGTGGCCCTCGAGACGTAAGATTTTCATCCAATCGAATTTTCAACGATGATTGATGTTTCGAAATGGCTTCTTAGGTTTTCGACTACAGTCTTAGAACCACTTTAAGATACTCGTAGAATAGAAACAAAATAGCTTTCGATATATCGACTGTCACACAATGGCCGGTGTTCTATATTTAAAATCATCTTAATAATCTTAAGATATTATAAATCATCTCTATTGCCCATATATATATATATATATATATATATATATATATATATATATATATATATATCATATATATATAAAAATATAACAATTGTAAGAAAAAGAATTTTTTAGGAAAAATGTTTTCCCCAATTTTTATTATGTAAACAAGTTTCTCCTAGAAATGTCGACAGATCTTTTCTCCTACGTTTATTTCTTAAAAATAAAAAATAAAATTAAAAATTAATTTGTTAAAATTTAATGAGTCTAATTAATTAAAAATTAAGAATTAAATCTAGGAAAGATTATATTAACATAAGTGTGATACAACCTAAAATGTAATTAAATTTGTTTTTTTTTTAATATTTGATTTTTATTAAGTCTGATTTTGTGTGTGTGTTTTATATGTACATTTTCTGACTCTTTGAATACTTTCGTGTTACAGAGCATGTAAAATTACATAAGTAGAGCTTTGCTGTGAATTATAGACCGTTATTAGCATGGACTTAATAAAATCCCGTAAGTACTCTATCTATTATAATTAGTATCTATATAGTGTAACAGCTCGTCCTACATTCGGAGTAAAGCCTTTTACCTTTTACCTCGTGTCTCTCACTCGCGCGGCACAGTAGCCGCGCGCAACGCGGCTCGCCGAGAGGAAAGGATGACTCCAGCGGGAAATCGCCGTGATGCGTGTCCGAGAGGTGCGCGCGTACCAGCACTTTCATTGTTCTTCGATGTCTCGGCGCGAAGAGGCGCGAGCGATTTGCGTTACCACGAGCACCAGCTTGACGTACCTGTCGTCCTCGGCAGACGAGAGCGATCCGAGTACTCCGCGAAGTAAGTGTGCGAATCTTTCTCCAGAATTATATACATATTTCAGCGCACATATTGAAGGGCAAATTCAAATACATCTACGGCGAAAGAAGCATGCGCTGTAGCAATCAGAGCGACAAAAATGTCCGGGGGAAAATCTGAGAGGAGTATCTTCCGACACAGCGCACTTTCAGCTTTATAAATTTCAGTGTAATTGAAATTTCAGATAATCTGATTTCGCGAGAGAAATTTCCCGACACTTTTCAATGTCCATCTTGTCTCTCTGCACTTTTGAAGAAAAAAAAACATTGAAAATTTTTTATTATAATATTTTTTATTATTATATGTGCTTAAATTTGTGTTTGTGCGCTCGAATTTTTCGATACTTTTTCCCTCCCATTTTGTCTGCACTTTTAAAAAAGAAAATATTTAAAACTTTTTTATTACAATTTATACAAATATGTATTTCTTTGATAGCACGATTTACTTGGAAGTTTCGTGAAAAGTTTCGTTAAAAAGAGAAAGTGTAATGGGATATTTGGTAACGAAACTCACTTTTTCGTGAAACCTATCTTGAGTTTATACTATACTCCCCCATACAGCACCATTTGCAATATTGCTGGAGTGTTACAATGTTGTTGGAATATTCCAGTGTTGCTACAATGTTACTAGAACATTCTATGTTATGTAGATTTGATTTTAAAGATATACAGATAAAAGTATATAAATGTATTAATGTATTAATTTCTCGTGTAGAAACACATGTGATCAAGTTAAGTGCAGGCAGGCAAGTTGCAAGATATGATACATTGATAAGAAATTTTATACGTGAACTATATGAAATCTCGCATATTTGGACTCCTTATATAGTTTTGGATAGAAACGTAACGGGAAGTTAGGGAAGTCTGCGAATTGCCTAACCGCTGTGTAAATATCTGTTTGAACGCGGCCAAAATGATTAACGGAGCGCGAGAGCGACGGCGGGATGAATGGAGTCAGATTCTGCATTAGCATACAAGGGCGAACAATGCAATTTCGCCATACTAACGACGTAGAGTCTCGCAACTTAATTCGCCTGTACGGGTTGTAAACAGTGCCAGTAATATAATGCACGGCACATATAACACATGCGCCCAATTGCGACAGTACGAGATATTAGCCAATTAAAAGTTACTGTTATCCTGTGTGTTTTCCGATGGATTTTTAGCGTAGCATTCAACTCTACATATACGATATGTAAAGATTTTGTTAATTAAAATAAGGAGAGAGAGAGAGAGAGAGAGACTTTCTCTCCTCCTAAGGTTAAAAGTGTATTCCTACAACAACAATCGCTATTCTTTTTAATTAAATTTCTTATTGACTTAATTATTCGGCTTTTCCAAAGAACCGATTGTACCGAAAACGACGTTAACATCTACGGATTCATATCATTTCGTCGCGTGTTACAATTAACATTAATGAGTTACTCGAAAGATTATACTTCCTAGTTTCACACAATTCGATTGTTGTTGGCGACAAGCGGAATGGAGACGCTTTCATGCTCTGTTTCGGCGCCTCGAGTTCACCGAGTTTCTACAGGATATGGGAGATATTTTAATGGCGGAACACAGGCGGACGCACGTGACACCCATCATCGTCGTTGTACGAATAAAAATACAAAAATTTTGATTAATCATAATCAATGATCAGTAATACGAGTAACAATGGAAATAAATATTTTACAAGTGAGTTCTAATCTGTTGGCGTATAGTTTTCAACTCTTTCGATTCGAAAAGTAAAAACAGAATTGTCAAATAGACTCGAAAACTGGACGAAATGCTCGAGTCCTTTATGAATACTTCGTAGAGTATTACTTTCATATAGACTCAAACTTGAATCAAATATAAGTACTTTACTATAGAATCAAATATAAGTACTTTACTAGAAATTATTATGAGTATTATTATTCGAATCCTAGAATCTGAAACTTGATCGTTGGATTTGATTCAGATTTTTTAGTGCATACTTGATCCCTAATTAACTAAGAGACCGCACTCTTTCTGTCGTGTCATTTTCCATTATCGCCAGCGATCAATTCCGAAAAATTAGAAACCTGCTCTTAATTAGCCTCGCCTCTAACTGTAATTCGGTAAATTCTTTTTTTACGTCGCACGTAAAAAAATTAACGGATGGAATCGTTCGCAGGTAATGCAGTTCAGACAGTCTACAATCTGGTTATTTAAGCTTTTGTCGATTGGCTTCGCATATATCGGCGATTGGGATGCGTGCAGTGGACGATTGGAGCGTGCTTTGGACGCACTACACAGGGATTCCACCAGAAGAAACAAGTTGGACGAAGAAGAGTCCGGAACGTTGTATCAGCGCGAACTACATTCCGCTCCCCTAGAAATGTCCGTCTCCCGTATGGCCGTGAAGGTGATATTCTCTCTAAACGTTAAGATTTTTCTCCTCTTTTTGGGAATTTATTTGATATGAAATTAATTTCATTTCTTCTTATTAAAAAATATTTGATTTAATTCGAAATACATGTATCTGATATTGACAATACAAATATTCTTGCGTACAACTGGTGCACGACGATGAGAACATTCAAATTCTTTCTTTCTAAATTCTTAACTAATTTTTATAATCATAAAAGAATTTAAATTAGTTTGAAAATTAGTCGAAATTCTTGAAAGTTTTAAAACACCATGAAAATGTTGAACGTCTTGAAACTTTCAAGAGTCTTGAAGTATGAAAACTTCTTAAAAAATTGTGATAGAAATATTATTAGAATTTTTTTGTCAGGAAGAACATATTAATATTCAAAAAGATCCAAAGTTTTTGTCATACATATGTATATGTGCAATTACGAATAGATTCCGTCACTATTTGTAAAAAGTTAAATAAACGAGCGAGTAATGAACGGATCGTGGCACGTGGTCTGGGCCGTTTCGCAGCTCCCAGAAAACACAAAAGCTCTCGGAAGTCAATGGGCACGAGTGGAGCAATGTGCATACGATCCCGATCGCAATTCTCTGAAGACTCGCGTCGTGTTCAACGACCTGTCGGTGTCAGGGATGGTGTCCTTAATACCGCGAGATCGTCGCGCCTTAATTTCTGCCGAGTCCTGCAGGATGACATTGCGATTAAGACGTGCTGGGATAGATTTCTTTACCAGCCCGATCGCCCGTGGACGCGGCCAGATGCGTATACGCACAGAGTCCAGTTTCTTGGAACCCAGGTTTGCGTCGATTTACGCGTACGGTTGCCGTTCTACGCGCATCGATAAGCAAATCAAACGGCAGGATAAATGGCCACCGTATCATTCAGCTAGCGTCAATAAGGTAGGCTAAATGATTAAAAATATTATATCTTTTCTCAAGGAGTAAAGAGAGACACTGTATGTACGTACCAATTGGAAAATGTGGCTTTATCACTATTCTAGCTATCTTGGTAATTTAATGAAGCAAAAGATAACATTTAAAGTAAAATTTAAGGAATATTTTTAGGCATTCTTATTGTTTAAATTTGCTCAAATGCTAAATCTAATATCTATTTAATATTTAATTTCAAATAAAGAAAAATATTGACTAAAGCTCTTAAGTAGTGTTTCTCTGTAATATTTTTAAATTTTATATTCAGTCTCAAACTGTTGGTTTATAGGATTTATCTTTTTCATTTCTTACAGGTGACATCGTCGTTGTCGTTGCCTCTAAACGACAAGTATGATGCGGCGGAACCGAGACAATTGGCAAGCAACGCTGAAGAAATGGACATTGTCATACCGAACGAGAGTCGATATCCGCGTTACTCGCATGCCCCGGAGACAAACTTGTATGGCGGAATATGGAGGAAGAATTCTTGGATCACTAGATCACCACGTCGAAGACGTTCGACGACGCGATACGCACGTACCGCGATGGTCATCACGCCGCGGGACTTCGCAGACGCTCTGATGAATGGGCGCAAGGAGAAATCTATGAATTTTACTAAAATTCTCAATCTGACCGACAGTTTCCGAAACGAGGACCCACCGCAAAATGTGTCGCGAGAAGTAAGGGAGCTCGTAGTAGACGACAATCTGTTCCCTATAGACTCGGAAGATCCGAACAGGAGTTGGCAATCGAAGGAATATATTACGAGAGAGATGGAAGATGTCTTTTTGCAAGGTGCTAGCCAAGCATTGACCAGATACATCGAACGTGAACTGCATCCGGCGATCAAGGAGACACTAATGTTGTCTATGGGCTATACCATTAGTTACGGATAAAAGTGAGAAAATATTCAACACTACGATATTGTAATTATGTATACTTGAAATGTTGAACGTACGTCAATCGCTATAAAAATGTTAATAAAGAGCTGGATCGCTTTCGCTTTTTTTTCGCGAGTGATAGTTGTTGCAAAAATTGTTTAATTTCACTCTACTGTCATGCTTAAAAATTTCTCAGATTATGCAACAATTCGTGTACCATGATTAAAATTCTTATTTGCTTTGTTTCACTTAAAACTCATAATAACATGATACTTTTGTTTCTCATTACTCAAATGTTTTACGACGTAAATTATTTTTAATGAGCTACGTACGGAACTCGGGTAAAAGTACTTTAATCATTTTATAATTATTCTTGATGATAGTTGCGATAAATGTAATGTTGCGAAATATCTATTAATATGTAACATTGAGAAATATTCCGTGTAATTGAATATAGCGTATACAAATAAAAGAATATGCAAAGAATCTCTCTCTTTTCGTCTTTTCTGTGTACTAGATAAAATATTTGTTTCTTTTCAAAATGATATCGGACATTTCTTGTGTTTAATACACATTTTAAATAACTTACAAGATTCCTGATAAACATTTTTTTTTTTAATAATTTGTTAGGATGTAAAGTTAAAAATACACTTGAATTTCTTTTCTACGCGATAATATAATGCCTGCTCTAGCGAAAGTCCAATTAGTGATCTTCCGCATTGTTCTCATATATTAGATGCGTTGTCTAAAAAAATAGATAAATAAATCAATTCCTAGAGATTCATACATATGTATATATTAAATATTAATTTGTACTGAGATGTAAGTCTCTTAATTTGTTTTTTACGTATCGTAAATACGATACTATCTTAGATAACATATCGCAATATTTGGCTGTGTTTTCCTCTTTCTTTTTTCCCACCGCATGCATTAGATGGATTTTCTCCTTACATTTTGCGAAAGTACGTACAGAGCTCATTGAACGCAGCTCAACAAGAAGAGCGCAAAGCGCATGTCAAACAAATTAGATTCCTCGACGGATCTCACCTTAGTTACTGCCAATTTTTATAAGTAATCTTACCTTCCTGAATCCAATTAATGAGAAAGAAAACGCGGAAGATGAGCTTCTCCGAGCTACGCGGGGTCGACCAGAGGATCCAGCCGCCAACGGCGCGCAAGAAATCACGCTTGATAAGATCAGCTTTCAATAATGCTTATCGGAACTATTCAAGGTTACCAGATTTTTTTATCCTTTTAGCTGCGTTTCTCTCTCACGCTTTTTCGACTTGAAACAATGCATATATCCATGTTCTCGAAATCAAACTCATTATCACACGACAAACTTTAATAACTTTCTAGACATTATTGGAGCAGCGATTACGAATTCCCGAATGAGGGAGAAAACGTAAGGGATGAACAATCGCCTTTTGCTTTTCCTTCCTGTTCCCAGACCCTGGCTTATCTTCAATGGTGGAAAGCGCAGAAGAAGAAAGCAATATCTGAACGCGGTAGAAGAGTTTACAAGGATCGACATAAAATCTTGCAATCCCGCGTGAGTCACACTTATCTGCTATTATTGGGATCTTTGATGATCATATCGTTTGGACTGCAAAATAACGCTATGTAATTCAATTTATTAAATGTCAAAATATTAACTGTTATGTAACTGATACGTCAACTCGGGAGAGTTAAAAGAATTCTCATGTTCATATAATACCTCATAATATTTTTAATAATTAATAATTTTTTCATATTTTAAAATGTATAAAGATCTCTAAAAAAATATTCTCTCTCTCTCTCTAAACTTCTTCAGATTTTATAAGTTATTATTTTTTTCGGAAATTATGAGGAAAAATGAGAAATTTTAAAATATTTTACATATAAAAAATATTTTTCAACTTTTTCGTTCTTGAAAAATATTCCAATTAGTATAAAAAATCAAATAAATTTGTTAAAAAGTTTTAACATTTCTATGAAAATTCTGAAAAATTTTATGAAGAATTGTAAAAAATTTATCATTGGAGAATCTTTTTTTGTTTTTTTAATAATAATTAAATTTCATTCCATAATTTCGCAGTCGAGCAAAATAAAAAAAGGGAAGAAAATGAAAAAATTTCAGTGGATAGTGTTAGATGTTGTCATGACTCTTTAGAAGTTCTGTACAGGTGGACATTGAGGTAGAAGTAAAGAAACACAAGGATGAGGCAATCACCATGACGGATGTGGATCCGCAGTATTTTACAGAATTATCCGGCAGACCTGTAAAAGAGAAGTTGTCATTGGAGCAATATGTCCGAGACATACGAGAGGTACTGAAAACAAAACTTCTCATTGGCCAAGAAAAAGATGATTGTATTCGCATCGATCAGCAGTTCGAGCAAGAAACACGTCGACTACGACAAATTCAGGTATAAGTTTTAGCTAATTAATTAAATTTTCTCACGAGAAATGTCAAAAATTTTTGTATGATTTAAGAAAAAAATTATAGAATACATATAATTGTTCTATATTTTAAAATGTACCTATAATTAATATATGATAAAATATGGAATAATTTTACAAACTAGTAATAATACATAGTAATTCTGCAAAATGTTTTATAATACTATTAAGATTATTAATTATTATCATTAAGTCATTAAGATTTTTATATAATTTTATTACCTTTTTTGACATAATTTTAAGGAGAAAGAAACAGCTTGCCTTTCTCGTAATGATTGAAAAAGAAAGTATCGCGATCATTATTCACTAATTTCTAAAACAAGCGCGCGGTTGAAAGCACAAGCGTTTTTAGTGTCTGATTTCTTGGAAAGAGAAAAAACTCCCTTTTCTTTATAGATCCATAATTGAATCATTTCATTTGAGATAATCGATCGAATTAAGATATATTGAGATATCTTTCTTGTACACAAATAACAACTTTAAAATTATTTAATAACAATAATCTTTCTCTTATACATTTTAACGAAGATAATCGGTTAATAAGAACGGATAGTTAATGACCGATGATCCCTGTGACTATATTATATTATATTTCGTTATAAATTCGTCTACATCTTTACTATTTTTTACAAAAGCATCGCTGCCAGCGATACGCAAGCGGCTTCGAGGAATTCCTATCGAAGGATCACGAGAAAAGTATGCATATGCTGGAGAAAGCGGAACGGGAAGTAAAACTGACGGAGGAGATTAACGCCCGGAGAAGCGAGCTCGCGAGGAAATTCGGTCAGAGCAGGTTGGACATTTACGTCTGGGAGGAAAATTGGCGACTGGTGAAAATGTGCCAGATGTTCCTCTATCAGGTATCGCCAGTCGCTTGGAGAGCTAAGTACGACTGGTCCGAGTCGGAAAGGAGCATTGTCCTCGCCGACGCTCCGTCAACGGACCTGTTTGGCAGATACAAGACGCTAGATGAGGGCGCATCCTTGGAGAACTTGATAGGTAACTTGGGACAGGACATTTAGTGCTTGATACTTTCAAAAGTTTGTCTTTCAATGCACGAAAAATCCTTTTGCATTAGAACTATTCGAGGAGGACGTCCTTGGCGCCGGCCCGGTCGAATTGTACTTCGAGGACTCATTCGACTTGATCCGCATCTTCCGGGCGATGGAGACCCAGAACTTAAACGCGCTCATACATCTCGAATCGCTCGCCGCACCGATGGTAGACATGACTGCGACTATTACCGTGACCGAGGCGCAGATCAAACGAGAGATCAGTGAGATTACTTCAACGATCAACGATTTGGAAGTCCGTACCGGTTGAAGTTTAATTAATTTTCAGTAATTCGTGAATAAGACATTTAAATACATGCGTTGACGTAAATCTTGGATGTTAAAAAGATCCAACACTTTGGTGATAGTGAGAGGAGTAAAAAGTACTTAATCAACGTAGTCGACGAGTAAACCATGTCAAAGATAAAAATAATTTATGTTTTCAACACGAATTGCTCGCATTCTTACTATCTCCTCTTTTTCTTTCGTTAATGGATTTTTCGTTCTGTATGTCGATTCAATATTTATTTTTAATCCTCTCAATAAGTATTATGGGTGAGCTCTCAAGGTGGATTGGATTTTATATATATATATATATATATATATATATCTATCTCACATTATGTACATTTTGTACATATCTCCTACAAAATATTTCAAATGAGTTCTAACGAAGTCAATTTCTCTTTTAAATTCTATATAGTTTTCAAAAAAGAACCTCCAACATTAATGTTTAGTTTTATGAGTAAAAATATTCGATAGAATTCCATCGCCAAGGCAGAAAGCAGAGCGGCAAATCTCGAGGAATACGCTAATTACCTTCTTCGAGATGTCTTCCGATGTCTAGTCTGTTCTGAAGAGGTACTCTATCTTCGCGTTTTCGTAGAGGATACTTACGAGAGTTGCATAGGCCCGAACGACGCGAATCTTGATAGCTTCTCTATGATGAAGTGGATCGAAAAAATCTATGAAGAGCTTAATCTCCAGCTGGATAATCTGCCGCAAGAGATCGTTCGTGCTTGTGAGCGGGAAGGATTCCGTCAGGAGATGAAGGCTATAAAGGAAGCGGAAGATGTAACAAGGAAGGTAAATAATTTATATCAAACCGCCCAACTTTTACTCGTGAATGCGACTACGGTGTTAAGTTTAGTTTTAAATCTTTAAATCTTGTAACGTAACATCTTAAACATTTAAGTCTTTAGTTTTAAACTTAACGTCTTAAACTTAAAGTCTTAAACAACGATTATGTTACAATGGATTGTCTCATATCATTATTTGTCTCAACCGTAACTCGCATGATTGCCAGTTTGAGCTAATGCACAGACTACTGGACGCGCTGAAGCGCATCATGGAACCACCTATGAGGAAGAAACGGCCGCTAATTCGACGTTCGGTACCTATCACGAAAACAAGGCTGCCGTCGCGCTTGCCACAACCGACGGACGAGGAAGTCCAATATCTCACATTCTTTAGCAATTACTGCAAACGCGACGACTTTGTCACATACCGTTCCAAGTTTCCGGACGATTTCGACTTGACATTCCAGAGCAAGCGCGACGATATCGAAGGGGAAACGTTTAATGATGTATCTCCGAGTCGAGAACAAATGCGAGAAAAGGAAAAAGAGGAGGAAGAGAGGAAGCAGGAAGAAAGAAAGTGAATGTACCGTCATTGAAAACGTAACGGAATCACCACATTTATTTGAAAATTCCTCGTGCGTATATATCCGAAAGGATCGTATCAGTCTAACGCGCTACGCATCGTCGATTACTTAGCTGGCGCTATTAATAATATGTATACATAAATAGGCGATTTAACGATCGATTGAAGCACGAGATAAAATATTCAGAGGTAATAAAAACACAACAAGGGGCTAGTACAGAGTACAATAGAATTTGGAACGACAGTCGATATAAAAACAACAACCATGCTTGACAGTTATCTCTTGGCTACAAAGCGCCAATTCACGCATTCCTTCGTTATAAACCTTATAAGAAGACTGCGATATATACTCTACCTTCGAGTACCTCTTTTTTTTCTTTACACGAGCAACTTTTTTTATAAAATATTCTGCTAAAGATAACGCGCATACATACATATATATCCTCTAATAGAGACACCAGTGATTCTACATCAAACCAAATAGCAAATAAGTGAGTTATTAGTTCTTTCTGAATCTTTTTATACGTAAATATTGAACATAACATATTGTACTAAAATGTATTTTAGTGCATATAATAATTACTAAGGACTTTCTAGTTTTAGAAAAAAATATATATGTGTATGATATATATATATATATATATATATATATACACATGACATTGACGGAGGCAATAACTTACTGATTAAATAATCATCAATAAATAACAGGGCAAATAGGAACTCGAAAGTTTTTCATAGAAACATGTAGCGATATTTGCAATGAACAACGTAATCGCAAGCATACATTCGTTTATCAGACATTTCGATTAATACTATAAAGAATGAAATTAAATTAAAATGCACCATAACAAATTTTGTAATAACAATTGTGTTTCTTTAACAATAAATTCCCTCCGATATGTTCAATATGTCTAATAAATGATGATGTCTTTAAGACAAAAAGGTATAAAAAAACGAAACAAACATCCGATTATATGCGCGTATAAGTAGAATATATTGTTGTTGCCTTGTTTAAAAAATATGGCAACAATTGCAATAATAACATTCAATTTGGCTAAATAATGTATGACGATTTATATTGCCACAGATTTTCCGACGTTGATCAACTTCGTTGCTCGTGTTAAAATGCATTTTTGCATTTGAAATTTGTGCCAGCATGAAATTACAACTTTCCTGCTTTATTTACAATTATTTACTTACATTTATACCACTTTCGTATTGACATTTTCTTTGTCGCAACGATAGATTTTTCCTCAGTCGACTAGCATCGTCACACGTTTATATTTACGATCATTTTAATCATTACGTTGTTGCATACAAATAAATTGAATTTCATTTAAAAAGAAACACGTAATACCCAACGGTACAATATCTACATTACTTCAAATCTGTAAATTTATTTGTGAATTTGTGCTAATCAATTGCAGAATAAATCAGTATTATACTAAAAAAAATTTGTAAATACAAAATGTACACCGTTCAAGTATTATTTTTTAACATTCTATGTTGTGTGAAAGGATTTTCTATCACATCTCATCATAGCAATAAATCAAAATGATTAACGATAAATTATATTTTGATTAACATATTTCGATCAAAATTGTACACTTGGATCAATAATTTAAATTTTTACTAAAAGTATTTAATATGCAACAACCTAATAGGAACAGTAATCGTTAAAATCCCCCGTTTCTATCTTTTCTCATATCCACATACTCTACATTGACATATACTTATATGTACATATACGCAAACATACACACACGCATACACATTTAAAAATCTACGCAAGCTCCAAGTAGTCCCAACAGTGTTTCGCTGAAAGTGAAAGTTAAAGGGAGGTGATCGCATTCTTTGTGATCACCGTCCACTTCTTTCAAGTCAATGCGCTACGTCCTCATCGCAATTGGAAAGAGAGGACGAGGTGGAAGTTGTGGAAAGCATCGCCAAAGGAGAAGCCGTCCGCGATCGGCAATATCAGAAGACGCATGTGCAGTCTTCCGAGGCCCTGGCCTACCTGGCCCGTTTCCGATTCAATTTCGCCAGCTTGCGTCGCTTTAATATCAGTTGGTACAGCGTATCCAAGCCTTCGTGAAGTCCTTCGCCCGTGATAGCACACGCCGGTTGTACGCGAATACAAGAGCTACCCGGCATCCCAGCTAGTTCCAACACTCCCAAATGCTTCTCCAGCTCGCCAACTTCTTTCGCACCTACGTGGTAGAGTTCGACAATGAAACGGAGCAGACCGTAATCATGTCTACATTATTTTTATTAAGTTTCTTCTCATATATTCTATAATTTAATAAACTACAAATCAATGAAAATCACAGTGCTTTGCTAAAATAAAAATTTCTTTTTTTTTTTTTAATTCTAAAATAAAATCTTTATAGTGTTTACAGAAAGTTTATTCGTACGTTTATTCCCGCCATAATGCACAATTAAAGAATTATTCAAAAACTGAATAAAAAGTATGTAAAATAAAATATTAGAAATTATTCAAAAGTTAAATGAAAAATATATAAAAGGTGTCCGTAATTTAAAAGTTGAACGAAAAGTACGTAAAACAAGGTAATCGGATTTACGAAACTTCTGCATTCAATTGATTCAATTGATTAAAAAATCTAATGGCTAAATGATACTGTCGTATTTATTTGTATCTTTAGAAAAATTTATCGTACTCTCGTCTGCTTTATGTTTACGCAGGATATTTCAAAGTTATGAAATATCCTTTTGACGACAAAATTTTTCAGATATTTTTTTATTTTTATAAGCTTTCTTTTATGGTGTACTTTATGTCTTCCGAGTCACAAATTTTTCCGTCAAAAAACCCAATATTTAAAAAAAATGTGCACTTATTCTCATTTTTATGCAATTTTTCGTAACATGTGGCATAACTTTAAAAAGATACATTTGTGGCGACGCGGAAATGACTAACGCAATCGCGCGTGCTACGGTCATTTGGACCAACTGTTACCGAACGTAATCGAGTTTACAGACAAGAACAAGTGTGTAAAGTAATGCGTAAGTAAGTTTGCTGCGTCACATTATGTAAAAAAGATTGAGAAAGGAATGCATCAAATAAATACGAGACTACAAAGTTGAAATAAAATGAAGTAAACAAAAATGAAGTAAACGAGTACTTTTCGACTTTCCAATCCAAATTTTGAGGTATAATTTACAGTATGTTTTATAATATCAATTGTACCAGGCAAATCTTGTTTGTTGGCGAGAATTAGGATCGGTACACCCGCATTGTCCGGACTCCTCGCCGTCCTGGTAAGCTCCATTTTTGCCTCTTCGAGCCGCTCAATATCGCAGGAGTCAACGACGAAAATGATGCCATCGGTGCATCTCGTATAAGATTTCCATAGCGGCCGTAGCTTCTCTTGCCCGCCGACATCCCACACAAGGAAATTGACACCTGTGTTTTAAAAAATATTGCGTTTCAATAAGGAAAAAAGCTCAAACTGTACGTAAAATAAAAAAAAATCAAATTGACTTTTCGATCTCCGTTCAATCCCACAACAATGAGGCATGTGCATAGAATTAGATGAACAATAAAATTTAGATAGCATAGATCGAATAAAAATTAAATAATACAGCAGAAGTATAGGAGAAATCTAGTTTATGAAGATACAGTATCAAAGGAAGATTGTATCAAAGCTTGTAATACAGAATACTGTAATACTCTAGAAGCGCCAAAAGTCTTTCATCTCTTGGCTAATTTAAAGTCGATTTTTTTCTTATTGAAAATCAAGGAAGACCATTGTAACTTTCTCATTTCTCACGTCATATAATATCTGTTTACAACTTATGTTAAAATTCTATTAAGGTCAATTTTGTCTGGAATTAACTACAAGCAAATAGTTCAATAATTGCTATCCGTTTGACTTCTCAAACTTTACTTCGATCTAAAAAGCTCATTCTCTTTGATCGCGTGTGACTCGAGAAACCACGACGGTCCCGCTGAAAGAAAAATCAAAGATCACCTAGGTCTTAGCTAAAGAGTCTGCTATTAAAAGGACAAAGGTCCAAGACCTGGTGGTTTTGGAATATCGCGAATTAGAGAGAGAAATGGTCGGCTGGAAAAAGATGGAAAATTATGGGGGAGATACCTTTAGCTTTCCCGATACCGCCACGAATTCTCTCGCAATTGAAGCCAATGGTCGGCACGGTATTGAGATACTGATCAAATTTGAGTCTGTACAGGGCGGTCGTCTTGCCGGCACTGTCGAGACCGAGCATCGCCACGTGGAGCGGAGTTCCCGTGGGAAGTGCCTCGAGCAGACCGCCGGTCGTGCCGCTTCTGCCCATCCCAGCACCCATCCCTCTCTTCTCTTTCTTCCCCTATCTCGTCCTCGTCTCCTCTTCGTGCTAAACAACTCTTTTTCTCTCGCTCTTTCTCTCTTCTACTTCGTTCTGATCCGGCCTAGCATCTAGATTCCCTTCTTTCCCTCCGCTCCACGCGAAATCTCTTTTCCAAATTCAACCTTCAATGCCCGTAAAAGGACGCCGCCGCTGCGAAGCTGTCCACTACCGCATCGTCTGAAAAGCAAACGTGTTTTCCACGGTTAGCGCTTCTTAACCGGTTCCGCACGAAACAGGTGCATGATCTAAAGTATCTCGTCTAATAAGTAGGACCCCTGATTTCGATCGAGGTCAATGTCACTTTCGGTACCGACCGAACTGTAGCCGAATCCTGTTTTTCTTTCATTCAATTACTTGATCTGAGAACAAAACGCCCTATATGCAAGTGTATGCGGACGTGTGCACGTTGCACGTGGGTGTGGATTGTAGAAATCTCTTTCGAGAAAAACTTTCACCCTCCTTTTGTCAGACTTTCTCAGTACGCGTTGGTCGCGAATAACCGGAATAATTCGCTTATTAGCGTATCTACCGCGCGGATCGAGCTCATTATTTATATCGTCTAAGTCGAAGGCAAATCCCTGAACAATGTATCATTGTCTCGCACAAAAGTGGGGTGCGCAACGGAAGAAATAGGATCGGTCCTTTTCGGGACCGGTTCCGACGAGGTTGAACGAATCCGAATAATCCGGTTTGTTTGCTTCGTGGACCGTTTCTAGGTAACATCTTCTTCCGTCTTCATTCGGTAACTGAGCGAACTTTCTCTAACGCCTCCCATCTTCCTCCTTTTCGCATACGTGCATTTCCTCGCAGCGATCTAGCGATTGCAACAGTTACACGCATCTTGCGCTGTTAGATATCGGCGTTTCCCGTTTCTCCATTTCTTCTTCCTCGTATACGGCGATCTCGTCGCAAAGAACGTAAATGTTCTTATTATCAATCCTATACAATACAGGATATTTATAAATCTTTCATGTACAATTTATTAAAAAATGTATAATATATTGTATATATAGATAAATATATGTATAAAATATTTATAATATATATTTTATAAAGTAATTATAAAGTAACCTAGGCATATCAAATTTTTCACGTAATTTAAGTCCTAATATTTTATTTTATTCGGATTTTCTTAGGCAAATAATTTTACTTCACATTTGAATAACATTTATCAGATTTCTCGACTAAACTTTAATCGAACTAACTTCCTTTGAAATGTACTCATTTAACTTTGATAACTCAATATTTATGTAGACATGATTTCTTCATCGTTTTATGTACTAACGTACAAGTTTAATTAATTTCCTCTAAAATGTACCCCTGTTTGATAACTCAATTAAACGTACTGCTTTTTATGTCTAACTGTATAAAAAGGATAAAAAAATAATAAAGTTTGCTATGACACATACCGGATATTCTTTTATATTATTCGACAATTGTTGCGATTTATATCTGTCCCGAAGATCGGTCCCATACGCACGTGCAAAAGTAGGTAAATCAAATCGAATCCACTGAG
Organism: Crematogaster levior; assembly: GCA_901521435.1. Taxonomy (NCBI): domain Eukaryota; kingdom Metazoa; phylum Arthropoda; class Insecta; order Hymenoptera; family Formicidae; genus Crematogaster; species Crematogaster levior. The sequence continues at coordinate 10,529 of CABEGB010001289.1, read as the reverse complement.
CGAAAGGAAGGAGAAATCTGATGTTTCGGGTCACCATCGCACGAAAACGTGGACCAAAATTTAGTGAGAAAACATAATATAACTCCGATGGAACTTTGTTAAAAACATCAATCTACGTTTAAATGGCATAAAAGTTTATGGAACTTTTGGGAACTTTTATTGTCCTGCGATATCAGTCGTTTCAAAGTCTTTAACTCGGATATAAACGGTGGCTCTATTGCGTTTTGCGAAGCAAAATATCCCCAAAATGCGGCTGCTAATTTAAATATGAGCGAACCATACCGCGGACACGGCACGCTATTTACCGAAACATTGAATCTCTCTCTCGTGATACAAGTGCTTCATTATTTCAGCAAATGGTATTGAAGATAATCTGCTCGGCAATATAGGTCTTCTTACACAAGATTCCTATGTGGAATATTTCATCGAATGTTCAACAACGAATTCTCTGGCACAATCGATTCTTTTCTTGGCGAAAATGTCAAGAAAGGTATTTATTGTTATCGTTTATTTATTTGTAACTCTCAAATTTTTTCACACTTCGTCGCACCTATGCTATGTTTTAAATTAGGAGTTGAAGCGAGGAGCTGAAGTAATTGCAGCTTTATTTCGATCCTCGACCGTCTCACTCGACTCCGGAAGTTTAATTCGCGAGAAACTATCGTTTCTAAAACTCATCAACCTCTCAACATTTTCGCTAAGAAAAAGATTGATTCTATAAGCCAAAGAATTGTTAATCCTTTGAGGAGCTTTCTAACAACAAAGTAACTTTTGGAAGAGTTTGCAAGATCACTGAATTCTGCCTTCAGAATTCTAAAATTCAAAATAGAGGATCCAATATGGACCGAATTGAAAAAAAAAAAAAAACTAATCCGATTACCGTATTAAAACGATTTTAAAGGAAAATTCTTGGGATCGTTGAATTTCAAATAAAGCCAACTGGAAACTTAGATTATTTAGCGATGTTAAAAATTTCCTAAAAATCAAGATTTACAATAAGTAAATTATTTTTTAAAATTTTGGATTTGTTCCTCATTCATTTTGAATGTTGTATTCTTGATCTCGAACTCGAAAATAAAGTATTAAAAAAATTGTCTCAATAGACGAAGTTTCATAAAATCGAACGAGCAATTTACAAAATGAAGGAGGACGACCAATCAACAGTGATCGGTGCTAAATGATATCCGGTAATTTCGAGTCATCCTCCACAGAGATCTAATTTATTCGATATCTGCGACATACTGAAGCTGGAAACGCCGCTAAACAGTGTGGCGATATCGCGAGAAAGAGGAGAAACGCGAATCCTCCGTTTCCGACGACTTTGGGATGCCCTGGCATCGGGAATCACCGATGCGGAGCAGCGTGTCGGTGTCGGTGCTGGCTGTTTCGATGGCATTATCGACTCGCGAAGACGCGCGTGCGCCACGTCGTGCCGCGTTACCGTTTTGTGTCTCTGTATTCTCGCTGTGTGTATATGTATATATATGTTTACTTGTGTACATATATGTACACATGATTTGGTACATCTCTGTTCTCCAATATTCATTTTAGTAGTCGCGCGACCAAAATAATCTGGAGCAGCCGTGAATGAGAAATTAGCTCTCAAAATTCCTCTCCTCTGGTCTCCTCTCTTGCTTTTAACAATGTGAGATTTTAATAGAGATGATACACGCAGATCCGAGCACTATACTTGCTGTAGATAAACATGCCATGAAATATATTACGAGGCCTTCCAATTAACATGGCGCATGTGGATGTTAATGAGCTTTTCGATGATCGGGTGACTGACCAGCAACGCAGAAGTGCGGTTCAATCGGTTTACTGGCAGAGGAAGCACTGAAACGATAATCGAGAGATCTTTATGTCAATAAATTATTATATACCGAGCATTTCATGTCTGGATTCGCTCCACGAGATACTCACGCGCGCGTTCACTCACGTTTTTCTCATGAGATAACTCTTGCTTGTTCCTTACTTATTTACGTTATATTTATGTTACAACGCGCGCCAAGAACCCTTAGCTCTCTCTGTAATCTACAAATACCCAGATGCAATATCTTGGATGACTTAATAACGCCAGACTACGCATCGGGGAGAAGTACGAACTAGAGATTAAAATCCAACCAATCGGGACAACACGGATTAAAATTAAATTCATCCGATTGATCGAATTCTAATCCTCACAGTTCACAATCATCAACTTTCAATACGGAGTCTAATACGGATTTACAACGCTGGCTCATCCGTTTCACCTTTGTCACCAAAAACCTTGAAAAATACCTTTCCCTTCGGTAATCGATTATTTTATTTATAATTATTATTCATAAAATAAATTTAAAAGTTTCTAAGCCTTCGCGAAAATATATTAGCATCAAATGAAAAGGTACTTTGACCGATTCCCAACGAGAAGTTCATTCGCAACAGAGAGATGCAATCGAATATTCTCTGAAATTAATCAGGACGTAAACGACTCTTAAAGATAAGCGATATTAAAACGCATGTCCTCGATTAAATTACGATGTCTCATGCCGAATCGCAAATCGAGCGCGAATCGCAAGAGTTGATTTAGTTAAAACGTTATTGGAGTTACTTCGTTTGAACTCTAATTAGCTTAATCAATGATTACTTCGACCGGTAAAATTACTTGCCGCAAGATTTCTAATTACATAACTCATGCTGTCTAATCTAATCTTTCTTTCCATGTATTAAGCGGTGAAAAATTAATTATTCCACTCGTGTTAACAAAATAATACGAATATCGTTTGATAAGTTAATCGTCCTATTTTAAATTACCAGATTATAAATCTAACCCGATGACTCAACATATTAATTCTTATAAGAAAATAAAAAATATTAGTTCCTAAGCGAACTTTTCAATATAAATAAGCTCATTTTTCTCTACACAACTTCTTAAGATTTATGGAGCAGCGCAGTTTGCTTTGTCATGATTAATCATAGTCTCATTTATATAAAATCATGATAAATTATAATTCCTACAATGTGTATAAGTAACGTTCCATAAATCGTGTAATTACAAATTATCTAAACTAAATTTAATTCGATAAAGGAAGATAAATGTATGCATTATATCACAATTTCGTTTAAATAACATTTTGAAATATCTACGTATATATTTATATAAACTTATTTTCAAGACAATTCAAAAAAAGTTGAACCTATTTTCAAAACATTTCAGACAAAAAGTTAAATAAGAGCCAGAATATATTTTTACCCTTGAAAAATCGTTACAGGAAAACATATTTCCATAAGAACTGATGCAAATTAAATAAGATTTAAATTTAGTACTCTACGATAGATTTTAATTCAGAAGTGCATCAAACCGAAGTAAGTAGTTTCGTCTCTCGCGTACAATGTTTCCCATATGGAAAGTGTAACCCTTGAAATTCGAATTTGCAACTTCAGTTCAATATACCTATACGTACCGTTTTTATAATCATAATCTCCTAAAGAAGATAAAATTAAACTGATTCACATTACCTCTTGTTAAAATATATTCCCAGTACCTTTGATAATTCGTCATGGATAATTCGTCAGAAGATGCATATACAAAATTTTGTCTCTCATTTAATTTTTTTGGAAGAATAAATTTATATAAATGAGTGAATACCTAAAAATAGAGATATATGAATTTCAATTTAAAGCAGAATAACATAATTTTATAAAATGCAGTGATTTTTAATTGTTAAATATTGAACTTCAATGTTAAATAGAATAATAAATTTAAAGCTCAAAACAAGAGAAATATATCTAAATATATTTTACAAATGATATTTCACGATAAAATAATTCAAGAGAATGGATACGCAGAATTAATCTCGATTTTGCGATATTATGTATCGAGAATTTATTTTCATATCGAAGGTGTTTCACCTCTTTGATGTAACATTTCACATATGAACTTTATGCATGTGTGTCCGATTATGGAAAATTAATTACTTCTACATGAAAAGCTTTCTGTGTGCGTCTTTTTTCTCTCAACTTGAAGAAAAAACTGACGAGAGCTATTTATAAAAACATCATGAGTCATGAAACCCTTCTTGAAACTCATCATAAAACTCGATTAATATATCAGGCAAAAAGAATGGCATTACAAAATTATAAAAATTGTAAACTAGCAATTCTCTCCATATACAATTATTATAATGTGAAAAATTTAAATACGACACGCTATGATACAGCATTACGGAGAATTAGAATTGAATTGTGTTCTACAGTGTTTAAAGTTTATATCGAATTAATTATATCACGAATAATTTACATTTCACATTAAAACCGTCTCATTTGAGAAGAAATTAGCAAAGCAAAAGTCTTTAACAAAGTATCAAGTTTATGCCGAAGCATAATACATACAAGAAATAAACGAAGCATAACATTTCTATTTCATATACATATGCTCACACATATAACTTTTCAGAGAGTGATTGATAAACAACGATGATGTAAAAAATCATGTTTTTAAATCCTTTTCAATCAGTCATCTCTATTAAATACAGTATGTCAGAAATGATATTAAAAACAACATTTAAATAGATCAGTCGAATTCTCATCGAACTGAAATAATAATGTATAAACAACGATAATGAAAACTACTATATAACACCTACAGATAAAATTTGTTATGTGCATAATCATACATAAGATATATATATATATATCATATATGATATACATGATATATATATATAAATATAAATATATATATATATATATATATATATATATATATACACTTATATATCTTTATACAGTATATATTTATATAATCCCACAAGCGTTATATACCTACATTATGTAAATGAATTTGCAATAAATAAACAAATAATGATCTGATTCATATACGCCAGAATCATTAATCTTTCATCTTTATCTACGGCCAGATAAAAGCTAAAATAATTTTCTGGAATACATGTCCTCCATCTCTCTTCTTTCTCTCTATTTATAAAAGAATCTAAAAAGGTACATCGGTGTAAGCATACTTGTCATCCCCATCATGGTTTCGTCGAAATAATATAATCAGAAAATTTTCTGTTTTCGTTCAATTTCGCGTATTGTACACGAGAATCTTGATTATCCGCACGAACCTTGTTTCGCGTCTCGGAACAGTTTACCGCGATTTTACGCACAAAACATTCCTCCATGAGGGTTCGCGCAAACCGAAAAATTTCGGGGCGCGTCGCGGCGCTGGTTACATCGCCACTTCGGGGATCATCGACACCGTATCATCAACACTCACCATGTTAGATCCGGAGGTGTAATCCGCGTTCACGGGCATATCTGAATCCACAGATTAGCACAAAAAAAGCATTGACCCACTTCTCGTATGCACTCGCAGAGAAGCTATTCGGGCCGAACTATCCACGAGAAACTTGTACGTGGTAACGGAACTGCCAAACACACCTAACCGAGCAGTCGAGACGAACTGACGCGCAGCGAACCGACAACTCACGCGAATGAAAGAAGGTAACTTCTCGATTTGCCGCGCGCCGGCAGCACCGTTACCCTACTTCACATCGGTATGTATGCGAGAACGCATAGCCATTGACCTTAGAATATATAGACGTGGTTTATATTGCCAGTTTTAGCAAGGGGTAACACGAGGTCGTGTTGCTTGCACTTTTTGCACTCAGAATCTTCACTTTCTCTTTCTCCAACGCTCAATGTATATATTTTTGCTTATCCAATGTATATTTGACAGTGATCGGTCAATTTCTTTTGACTTACTACTTTATTAGACCCGACCTTATAGCATTTTTTAATGGTACAGATTTAATCAATCTCAGGTTCCGTTCTTTTAGGACTAGCCAATCACAGCCATTCCACTCTTCAGATTATTCTCCTCATATTCGACTGTGATTGGTCAATTCTTACGACGTAAAGCTTACTACACCTAAATTGTAAATTCGGTCTCAACCGCACATACATCAATTACTATTGCATTCGCATAGTGTTTAAATATTAAAATAAGAATATTATATAAGAAAAAAGAAAAACCATCCATATACTTTTAAAAGATCTTTATAACTTTAAGTTCTTAATTTTCAGTCGCGAAGAAGACGCTCTCCTGGCTAGCATTTGATCCGGATGTTATGCTATTGATATCTCTGAGCGATAAGTCATCCCGATGAAATTTAAGAACCTTCCAAACGAACCAAGACCGATACTCTTTTAATCTCTATCGAAAGAATAGAAGACTAGATGGAAATTATTCTTTTCATTTATATTTTAAAATTTGATTTTTTTTTGCGATACAACCATTTTTATATATTCATTTTTCTCATTTATATTTTATTTGTTTTGTTTTTATACAACTATTTTTATATAATTATTATAGTTATCATTTGCTATTATTTATATTTTAATATTTTCTTAACTCTCGTGAGGATAAAACTCATAATTTTTGCTAAGCTATGGGATCCTTTTTCCTTGATGATTAAAAATACAAAATGCAATTCAATTTAAAAAATTATACAAAATTATACAAAATTCAATTTAATTACTAGTATTAATATAAGTATTACCATTAGTATTAATATTACAAGTATTAATATTAATATTACCGTAATTATGCTGTGTTGTGGCATTATTATTGTCTTTATTATAGTTATTATTTATAAAAAATATATATTTTCCTTTTAAGTTCCTCGTTAGAATGCATTTTACTCAGGTGCCTCATGAACTTCAGAGAACTCTACAGAGTGACGATAGAGTTCAACCAATCAGAGTGAAGCGATTCAATTAAAACAAGATTCCAACTGCAGTACACGCACACACGTTCAACTATCTAGTTTCACTACGATCCATGGTGAAGTGTGGTACTTGGCGATATTTCGCGGGAGGATTGAACGACGTCGCGTTTGATATTTCGCGAATAATTATTAGAACTCCATGTGATTCTCTTTTAAATCCTCTTTACAGTTAACTCGTCGATGATCACCAAGGAGCAAAAGCGAGTATGTCACGAATATCGGAGAGAATTTCCGGCATTCTGAAGCTGGCCGATAGCTCGAAAGTGACTGACAAGAAGGTAACCACGTTTTTCGGTTGTTATTTATATATCAAGTATATTCTTACCACTTAACCAGGAAGTTAAATTGAACATTTCAATCTTCTATTTAAAAATCTGCGTAAAATGAATAGGAGCAGTCTTTCTGTTTCCAAACTTAATTTTGATAGTGTGTACAGATTATTTCAAATCAGCTGTTCTTATTAAACCATATTAAATTTTCTGAAAGTCGGTCAAAGATTCTAGCATGTTCCGTTTGTTCCAAGACATGTCATCCCTGTATGTCATTCTCTCTAAATCTGTTTCTTAATCTGTCTGTCAACTTTCAGAAATGCGTAACTGAGCTATTGGCTTTATATCGAGATGATGATGCTGTCAGAGAGATATGTCAAAATACAGAGAGGAAAGCTTTGGGAAAAGCCAACTGGCCCTATATTATACACACTGCTCACAAGCTAATTATCGATGTAAGAAATATCGAAATCTTACATGGGATATCATTCTTTTAACATCTTTTGTATTATTTGTGATTTCATTTATTTTTTTCACATTTTATTTGAATAAAAACAATGTAGGAAGCAGAGAAGCAGAAAAGTAAAGGGGATAGTAAGGAGACAGTTGCTAAGAACAATGAGAGACAAGCTCTCAGTAGTTTGATGATTGACACAATTCGTCGAGCCAGTGAGAGATCAGCTGAGTCTCTGAGTGGCAATGAAACAGTCAGCTTAATATTACAGATATTGGATTCTAAAATCTATGTACATTACCAAGACACATATCTAAGAATACTGGTGAAGTATATATTGCCCAAGAATACAAGTTACAGCAGTATTACAACAGAACAATGGAGGGAACTGCTGACTGTTTGCACCAAGTTGTACAAAAAAATGAAAAGCCACATTGTGTTAGATGCATTGCAGATGATCATAGATTATTCTTTTTTACATACAAATTTACTTCCCCATGTGAAGAATTTACTGCCGTTTCTAGGTAAAATTTAGTTATTCTAAACTACTCCAACAGCATATTTTTATTAACAAGTGTTCTATTATTTAGAGCTAATGCAAAATAATTATTTCATGTCCTGTCAGAAAAGGTATTCGAAGATGTGAAAGCGAACAACGAGCAGTTGACAGAGTCTTTTTACAAACTGAGCAGCAGCGTGTGCAGGCAAATCACGACAGAATGCAGAATCGCACTTTGTAAATTCAGCGAGAGCATATCGACGGATATTTTACGTTTGAACGGTTCTGAGGAAAAATATAAGTTGCTGTTGATCTTCCTACAGATTCACCATCCGGAGGGTATCTGTAAACACGATGATGGTGCTTATGCATTTGATTGGAGCAAATGGAGGGACTTGCTACGTAACATGTATTTGATTATCCAGGAAAACTGCAAATTGGATGTGCAGTGGCGCAGTTTCATCCAGTTTGCCAGTGAAGGTATTATTTTTTAACACATTGAAACACACCTATACACATTAGAGTTAATGTTAAACGTATATACTTTAACATATCATGTTAAAAGTCGATTATTTTATTGACAATGTATATAAATGTTTTTCTTTTTGGCAACATTCTTCCTTGGAATGATTCCTTTTGGCAATAATTAGAAATCCTTTAAATCTAAACACCAGAATTCTTTGCAATAAATACAACATAATCAATTTCGAATAATTTAATTGCACAATGAGTAAATGAATAAGTTATTAATTTAATAAACATATATTTTTTGCAGTCATAAAACAGATAATAGACAATTTGGCAAATATCACTTATTCTCTCGACGGCTGTTACTTTCAATCGGCCAAACGCAGACGAACAGTGAACAAAATTGAAAACATCGTCGATCTGGTAACAGAAAGTAGTCCCGAAGAAGTGTGGTCGTTGTTAAGAATTGTTACAGAAACATTAAGGAAGTATCCGCAGTGCCTGAGATCGCAGGATCTCGCGTCCTTGTTGCAACGCCTAACAGAACTTGCTCTATCTCGAGACGAATCTGTCATGAATATTTTGTACAATCTTGCTGTTGTCCTTATGGAGAACGAGATGTCTAATGGAGAAGAAATACAGGACGCCACAATTCACTGGAGCAAGATCTGGGATATGCTACTTAGGTACGTGCTAATTCAAATTTCAATATTAATTTATTTAAAAATTATCTTTAACAATAATCGATAAGTAAATAATATGCCATTTTCAGTCAGGCTGGATCTTTGTGCCAAATTTAAAAATTATTTAAGAATGTTAAATTTTCTTTCAAAAAAACTTTCTACTTTTTACATTAAATTTTTTTTTTAATTAAAAAAAAAAATTGGAATTTTATATATTAAATTTAAACAATTATGTATTATCTATAAATGTCTGTTTATAGGCATTTATTTCTGATGTTTACATTAATTATTATATTTTATAGCTAGCCCTGATACCAATGTCACAATTAACAACAAGATTATTCTTGTAGATCTCTGGCAGCGAATCAAAACGAGGAATCGGGTCATTCGTTAATCCGCTGTTTTATAAAATACAATAGGATACTGAATGCAAATGCTCTCCTCAGGTTGTACCTGACCAAAGCAATCCATTGGTCACCGAATAGTGTACACACGTTGCGACAGCTTTGCGAACGTGTCTCTTTGCCGATTGATGCGACCACCTCAGTGCTAGATCCATCGCCCACGGCAATGACAGCGCCGACCTGTGACAGAACGCGTCTTCTAGAGTGGCTGCTGAGTATGTCATGGCAGAAGCTAGCAACGCGATTGTCCATCGAGACTATTAAAGACATATGCACATTGTCAGTGAATCTCGTTCTGAGTTCTCGTTACAGACAAAATACCAGGACGGAGCAGAAATCCTCACAGGACCGTGAAAAAACACGCGTAATCTTTATACCACATTATGACATCCATTCGACAGATCTCCCGCAACTCTGTCACGCGTCCTTGACATTCAAGGTGGAGTTGTCAGTGAATTTGAAGGACAAGCGTGTTGAACGGGATTCCGGGATGATACCTGACCTTGGTTCTGTTTCCTACATACACGAGGTGCTAAACTCCTTAAAGAGGTGGATGCATAATATTATTCAAGAGGGCGACAAAGCATTGAAAATGCTCTTCAACAATGAGAAAAAAATGTTTGAAGTCTATGTTGTACTGATGAAGCTCGCATTTCTGGCGAAACTACTGTCCACTCTGAAGCAGCTGGGCATTCTCAAGGATATCGTCGATTACTGTTCGCTGATTGATGCGATGGAAAAGCAACTGAAAAGCAGCTTCGAAATTCTGACGAAAATCGATTGGGCCAGGTGTGAAATTGCGATGAAATACAAGTTTTAATAGAAAGTTCTTCATTTTCTCTTTTAGGCTATTGAAGGAAATATTTGATGCTTTTTATATTTTCAAATTTTATAGTTATCATGATATACTGATAGAACTGCATTTAAATTTTTATTCTTTGCTTATTGTTTCTGTTTCTTACACATGTGTGTAATCAATACTTCT
>CABEGB010001288.1:0-91088 GCA_901521435.1 Crematogaster levior | reverse complement strand
TCCCATGCAAAACGCATGCAAAAATGCATGCAAAATTTCATATGCGATTGCGAATAAAGTTTTCTTTACTCCTTCTTTCTTTTATATCGAATTCTTTTATCTTCAAACGACCGATGCAATGATTTTCTTTTCCCAATCAGTTTTTTTGGCTCAATGTCCCTTTTAAGCATCCAACAGAAATCTGCTATCATGTTTATGTCCCATCTTCCTTGATATCGTCGTTCCATTTCCTTGATATCTTGATGAAACCTTTCACCCTGTTCTTCACTGTAGTCGCCTAGGTTCTCTGGAAAGTAGTCAAGGTGAGAATCAAGGAAATGCAACTTCAAGTTCATCAAGCAACCCAATTTTTTAAAGTTTGCCAACATTTCCTCAACTATAATCTTATAATCTTCGCTCTTCCAATTTCCTAAGAAATTCTGAGCTACATTCTTGAAACTTAGCCATGCTGCTCTTTCTATATCACTCATTTTTGAGATAAATTTGTCGTCTCTGAATGCCGTACGAATTTGAGGACCATCGAAAATGCCCTCTTTTAGTTTAGCATCACTTATTTCCGGGAATTTTCCTGTTAAATAGTTGAAACAATCGCCATCTTTGTTCAGAGCTTTAACGAACTGCTTCATTAGACCAAGTTTGATGTGGAGAGGTGGGAGCAGAATTTTTGAAGGATCAACTAAGGGTTCAGAAATAACATTTCTGACAAACTTTAAAAAATTGGGTTGCTTGATGAACTTGAAGTTGCATTTCCTTGATTCTCACCTTGACTACTTTCCAGAGAACCTAGGCGACTACAGTGAAGAACAGGGTGAAAGGTTTCATCAAGATATCAAGGAAATGGAACAACGATATCAAGGAAGATGGGACATAAACATGATGGCAGATTTCTGTTGGATGCTTAAAAGGGACATTGAGCCAAAAAAACTGATTGGGAAAAGAAAATCATTGCATCGGTCGTTTGAAGATAAAAGAATTTGATATAAAAGAAAGAAGGAGTAAAGAAAACTTTATTCGCAATCGCATATGAAATTTTGCATGCGTTTTTGCATGGGATTTTGCATGCGTTTTGCATGGGATTTTGCATGCGTTTTGCATATGATTTTCAATACACTCACTACATCAAAATACATATAATATATGGTCCTGCAGTTATATTCAATCAATTTTTGAGATTTTAACTAACGTTTAATCCAACCAAAGCGAAAAATGCAGATTTTAGGGTATTTTTTTGAGATTAAGGAAAATTGGAGGGTGATGGCGTAATTCTGGCCTCGGATTCGAATTCAAGGAGTCATTTTAACCAGGAAAAGTATATCCGCACTTCGGGTCAAAAAAAAAATTTTTTTTTGTGTGCCTGTGTTATCTAGGAAGGTGCTCAGATAGTGGGAGGTATAATCTATCTCGGCGCGCGAAAGAGTAAGTTTGATTTTGCCAAACTTTAAATATGTTCAGTACTCCTCTCTACTTCATAGGTACGTAGCACGGTGCAATATTTAAATATTTACAAGAAATTTGTCCCGAAAGGTATTCGCGCCTTTTGTATTGAGTAGTATGTAAATGAAGTTAGCAGATAGCAAGCGTAGCCTTAAAATTTTTTTAATTAAATTTTAATTGGACTGGAACGTTAAAGTTGAGGTTGCAGGTTCGAATCCTGCTTTTCCAAAGTTCTTTTTTAAACGTAAATTTGTAGAAAATGTGAATGAGGCAAGTAGAGTTGTTAAGTCAAAAAATTATTATTTTTATTATTAAATTTAATATTTTATATTAACATGCATATTTTACATTGCACATTTACGTCTGCAACCATACAAATAATATTAATTTGATTCATATCGATATTTAATAAAAAACTCTAAAATCACATTTAAAGTGATGTGAACGATGCGTTATAAACGAAAGCTTCAACTGTGAACTGAACAAGAGCAACAAGCAAGAGCAAAAAATATCCTTACCCTAACTCTTTTAGGGTAGAAAATGACAGTTTTCCCAGGTAGCGACTATTGCGATTGAATCCCCAGCAACAAACAAACTTTCACAGTAGTAAAAAAAACGCTAACTAGACATACGAGTATAATGTCGAAATAAAATTTCTGGCAGAATGTAATTTTGGAGATTTTTATTAAATATCGATATCAAATATTGATATTATTAGCATGGTTGCAGGCTTATTCGAAACCTTCCAGTCAACCACTTTTCGAACTATCTGCCTAGAACATATAGTGAGGTCAAGAACCTTCTTTCTTACCGCTGAAGGTAGGTTCACAGTCCTTATTGAAAACTTGAGGTCTATTGCTACCAGAAATTCTAACAGTCTTCTCCTTCTCGTGTTCGTTCCAAATTTCCCTGAATGACGTTAGAGTTATACCTAACAACCAGAGAGATCTGGTTGTCCTGACAATTTAGTCACCAGGTCAGCGGTGGCGAGTTCATCCCATCAAAATTGACTGAACTATTTTTCTACTCCTTTCTGCTTTCTCGACCTCAATCTCGACTTCCCTAGAATATAATCAGATATTAATCATTGATACCCTTAACACAGACTCTACCAATTTTTCTAAATTTTGCATCTATTTATCAAGAGACACGGTAGTGTCTTGTGCTAAGTCCGCGCAAGCACAAGACAGACACAGACACTACCGTGTCTTATTACGCGAGTCGGTCAGTTGAGAGCACTCAATATTTCTGGTTTTCATGTATCCGCTCAACGGATCGACTTCTAAGTAGTCTCAATCGATAGAGCGGGGTCGAATTATATAATAAAAGTGTTTTTATTTTTGGGCTACATGCTCTATAAATCGAGCTATTACGACGCAAAGTCCAAATGTGAAAAATATCATTTAAGAAACGTCGTCTTCATCGTCTCCGTCGTCGACCGTAAAAACGTACTGTTGAGGCATTCGACACAAGATCGCGCTAGTGATGCTCTGGAAGTGTGATCGATCGTATAGTGTGATCGATAATCGATTGTAGTAGTAAGTGACGTCGATAAACGAAAGTTAGGTTATTAGCGACAACGATAGTGAAAAGTAAAGTGAAAAATAGATAGTGAAAAATAGAATAATTTCTATATTATGACAAGGTGCAATAGTGAAAATTAATCTGCATCATGTTCTTTACAAATTATCGGATATGTTAGAGATGAGAAAAAAGTAAGTGAATTTGCAAAATTTAGTAAGTGACGGCGATAAACGAAAGTTAAGTTATTAGCGGCGACGATAGTGAAAAATAGCGACTTAAGAAATGAGGTAAGCAAAGAAGTATTCAATTTTATAGTTTATTATTGTATTTTATTATTTTAATATCTTCTTTTATATACAGGATATAAAAATGGTTTCTTTTATATACAAGAAAATGGTTGCATGGCAAGAAATAATGCAGTAAGTAATGTTGATTGCTTACTGCATACTATCTTGTCTCACAGCATTTTCATCCTTTATGTATTACATTTCATTTTGTTTAATAATAGTACTTTATATTATAATTATGTGTACTTTGGTTTGAAATTGCTGAAAGAAGATAACACAGAAAAGATTCAAGATGGTGTATCATCCTAAAAAACCAAACTTGCATTTGTAATGGGCCATCTTTGAGAAAGATCAGGATAACTTTGAGAAAGCTGCCACTATATATATATATTAGAGAATATTGATAACGTACTACACAAAAAACTCTAAAAAAATATTTATTTATTTATAACAAATATAATTTTATGGCGGCGAGATAAAAGTATTGCCCGGATAATATTGTTCCAGTAATAAAACAGAATTTACTTGAGGTCAAAATTTCTGTGATATCTGATAATTGCAAAGAAAATTTTGATTTGTATTCTTCATTCTCACGATAGACGTAGTAAGTTGTCTGTTTAAAAACGTGGAACTTAAACTCGAGCCGAAGATAAGCGTGTTTATCAACAAATCGCCGAGGAGTATGTATAATAAGATAAGTTACTGGAAAAAGCTCACATCTTCGAAAATAGAATGGTAAAGATCCGACGTCAAATAAGCAACAGTGAGCAACCGTAAAATTAAAATTTATGACAATAATTCTACACCTAATTCTACACCACTCATTATTAGGTAAGGGAAAAATGAAAGTAATAATATAGGCAATGAGTTCAATAATATAAATAATTAAATAATAATTGTATCAATGTGATACCGAATGATTTCGCTGTCTCTCTTTCTCTCTCTCGATGCAACGAAGCAGCAATCATCGCGTAACGCATAATAAGCGAGAATTTGTTTTCGAAATTTATCATCCGTCCGACAGACGACCATTCGAATCAGACAATCTTTCTGGTAAATAAAATCAAATCCAATGCTGTTGACACGAATAATCTACGCATGTATTTCTACACATATCTTTGTTTGTTTTACAAATGTTTTTCGAGATCGCTGTTTTCTCCGACAATACGAACGATACAACCGTATCCCGATTATTTTCTTTCTAGTTCGATCGTTAGAGTGAAGCTCAAAATTTTTTTATTAACTTGAATGCAGAAATTGGTATCGATTCTCATTGTATCCCGTTGTTAAATGAATATAGAATTTAATATAAAAATAGATAATGTGGAAGGATAAATCCAAAACTAAAGAGTACCATTATTGTTTAGTCGAGAAACACGACAATCTCACGCCAAGTACACGCGCCTAAGAGCAACGAAACACTGAGAGTAATTATGTTTGAAGATCGAATTGAGCAAAATGGTCAGGTATGAAAAAAAGTTGAAAAAAATTTTTTTAGGCTCAAAACGATTACTCGGGTAAGTCATCGATTGACTGGAGTAGGAATACATCAATTTTCAGGTACGTCAGTTTTATATGTATAATAAGAGAATTAAATTTTATATTTATATTTAAACTCATGCTTGATGCAATGTTTCATATCATTATTTTTATAGCAAAAATTATTTTGCATAATAGCTATTGGCAGCTACGGATACTTCGTCTTTTTTTACTCTTTTATCTTTTTTCTATGTTTCAATACAAGTGTTGCATAAACATATCTCATACCTGGAATATTTTCCCATCCACACGTTTTTTTTCAATATTGTATTCTAAGTAAATAATCCCAAAATGTAAAAAATATATAATACCGCTCGATATAAATAAATACACAATTGAAAAGAAATACAAAGAATTACAAAGGCCAAATGGGAAACCAAATCGAGCAACACGACAAAATTATCTTCGAATATCCAAAAAGAACATAATAGACTTTATTAAAAATTAAAAATTAAATGTACGTTTCGACTTCACTGAGTCTTCTTCAGCATTTCAACAATAATTGTAAACATTCAATATACATCCGTTGTTTAAATATACACGAGTAACATACAGTAATAATACAAGCAAAAATAAAAGTGGAAATAAATATAAAAATAAATAAATAAAAACGCAAATATCCCGCAAGTAATTCCCGACGTTAAAATTAATAAGTAAATTGGAGGTCAAAGGTCTGGACGCAACGATCTTACAATACAAGCGTTCAAGAATAAAATACAAAATGTGGTACGAACTTATTCCTCGTTACTTGGCGAGAATATGTTGGTCAATTCAGTCAAATGTTGTCAAAAATAAATAAAATGTTGTCACTTCGTCCCTAAATCGTAGTCAAAGCCAAAGTTCGTGTCGGAAATGTGTGGGAGGTTGTGTTCTACATAAATACAAAAGAAACAGTTATAAAATAATGTTGTCACGAGAAACGATAACGCAGTCTTGTACAATCTTGTTTTTTCTAAATCGATTAAGTGATCTGATATAGTACGTAGAAAAATTATTCAAATAAGCAAATATCTTTTTTGAAATTGGAACGCCGGTTACAAACTGTGATATATTATAATCGCAACGGCCGCAGTCATGTTAACTTGTTAACAGTTTGAAATAGAATGTGTTCAATGACAAATGTATAAACCAATCCACGACGCTTTCGATTTTGAGGCGCTATACGCGTTGGGTTAGAGGAGGGGATGTAGATACAAATCATTTATGAGATTTACATAAGACTTATTAAGAAATTCTGTATCTTTGTGCGAATTAATCGCCTGTCTATGGCCCTTGATGTGGATCATTTCACTAATTAGCCTCTTTTGATAATTCTGTCTGATAATTCCACGTCAAGAATACTGACATTTTCCCAATCAAACTGATGATCAAATTCTATAATGTGCTCAGAAATGACTGTGTGTCTGGATGAGTCTAATCTTATGTTGTATTTGTGTTCCTTGATACGCGTACTTAATTTTCTTTTTGTCTGGCCAATATAGGCCGCATCACAATCTTTACAATTAATCTTATAAACTACACATTTGTTTCCGATCGCACATGCTCACCGGACCACGAGTACATGAAACTCCTAAGTTGGTTTAAAACCCTATATCCAATCAAAAATTTTGACTTGTCTATAATCGGATTGATACATTTTGCAATGGGGCGAATGAACGGTAACACTATGAAATTCTTTTGTATTGGTGTGTTGGTGGGTGAGAATGTGGTCGAGTTATTCTTCATTTTTCTGTTAGACAGAGCACTGATTCTAAAATTTATATGTTTAAAAATAAAATGGAGAGGATAACCATTATTTAGTAGGATGTTAATACACAATTCTATGTTTTTCCGGTGGAAACAAGAATGTGATAACAACAACGCTCTATCGATTAATCCGTAAATGGTACCAATCTTATGTCGCTGAGGGTGGTTTGAATAGTACGATAAAAATCTACCCGAAAAAGTGCTCTTATGAAACCAATCAATCCTTATCGTGCCATTTTCATTGATTAGTTTAAGATCTAAAAAGGAAAGAGAGTTATTGTTTTCATATTCAATCGTAAATTTTAGTCTCTCATGATATTCATTAAACTTTTTTAGGATTGATTGTGTTGATTTTGATTGGTTGTGTTGATTTTTTTTCAATTGTGAATCCCAAAATATGTTTACAAACATAAAAAATTGAGATTTTGTTTAACACGTTTATTTCATTATACAAGTTACATACACGATCATATTGCATACAAATACATTGCACGACCATTACTCATATAAAATAGTAAAACCATAGAGATGTTTTGTATGTATATTATTGTTTATATTAATAAAATAAATATTAATATACATACTTTATGTTTAATGTATATTTTATTTATTATATAGATTATAATTTTGTGTCCGACAATGACACATCACAAAATGTTACGACGCTATAACGACGCTAATGGCAGTAACATTCTGTAAGTAAGTAGAATTTTTTTTATACCGTCTACTTCTTAATGTTCATTAAATCGATATTTGTTTCAAAGACTTGCATTCGTATTACAGACAGGAACAAATCTTAAACGAAGTGGATCAGCAGGTCGAAGTATCAGACCAACCTGCATTCGAACATTCTTTAAGTAATCAATGGGCTCCAAGTAGAAACTGTGTATCAGAGGAGCTATTAACGCCTTCATTTCTAGCATAGCAAATCGTTGGCCTGAAATTGGGTATCGTAATCTGTTTTATAACATGATATTATGTACATCAAGATATGAAAAAATATAACTTACCGATGCAGTTACGTGGGCCAGCACTGAATGGTACATACGAATAAGGATGACGATTTTGGATATTCTCAGGCAAAAATCTGTCAGGGTCAAATACCTCTGGATTTGGCCAAAAATTGGGATCTCTATGGACTGCACGAATAATAAGTGCGACAGTTGTTTCAGCGGGTATTAAATATGACTCTAAAAAGTATATTACATAATAAGATTTACAAATATATAATAATTCAAAACTTTATAAAAATTTTAGAATTGAACATATATGTATTATTACTACATAGGAATAGATACATAGTTTGAATGATTAAAAAAAATATAATGTAATTATTTATAATTATGTATAAATTTCAATAATTGCTTAACATTATTTTCTGATAATACTGCACTTATCTTTATATATAAAATTTTTAGAGTAGTATAAGGAGTATAAATAAACTTATTAATAAAAATGTAGAAATTAAAAAAATGCAGTGTAGAAATATTGCATTTTACATTTACATATCTAACTCATACATTGACGACATACTGCGTAATGTATTTAATAATGCATACAATAAAAAATTAATTAGATGCATACGTAATCTTGCGTCTTCCTTAAGAATTCTTGATATGAAAAATACACTGGGATATAAGCGCAACGATTCTTTTATACATCTTTCTAAATATGGTAAATCTTGCAACAGTTTTATATTAAATTTCTTTCCATTTTCTTGCAAAGCAATATCAACTTCGTTTCTGACACGATCCTGGATCATAATTGTTAATTAAAACGGTGTTTCTTATAATTGTGATGTTTTTATAGTTAAAAACAATTCCAAGATTATTTATCTCCCATGTATAGTAATTAATTTTGAGATACATTTATGTAAAATACATTTATAAAAATATAAATGTATTTTACATAAATGTATAAATAGAAATTCTTTTTGTTTTATTTTTTATTTGAAATATGTGCGTATAGAGTGTCGTATGCGTATACGCACCTACACGTGTGCGTACATTTACTCTTTTAATACGGTATATCTATTAATACAGAACAGTAAATTGTGTACATACTTACATATACACTTAAAAAAATTTATATAATACATCTTTAATAAATAATTTTTGAAATTATCGAAGTTTTTTATTTAATGGCGATGTACATTTGACGACATATACCTACCTGAATGTCCTTGTGCTCAGCTAATAGTGTCAAAGTAAAACACAAACACATTGCTGTAGTATCATGACCCTATAAATCGTATATCGTTATATGTATATGCATCGACATATGAAATAATAAAAAAAATTACAACAGAATTACAAATATATACCTCAAACATGAAAGTATCGATTTCCTCCCGAATATCTAAATCAGACATAAGACCCTGACGAGATGCCGCTATTAGAAGATCCAACATTGCAAGCCGTTTTCTTCGTTCTAAATATACATATTTCAAAATATATATGTATATTAAGCAGATCGGTACAAATTTGTTGCTTGATAATTTAATACTTCTATAACTCCTTGTGCTTTTATAATATTGACTACGTTAAAAATTTAATCTACATTAAAATTTTAAATTGTATAATGTTAATAAAATATCATTTATTTACATACAATTGTATTATAAATATATATATATGATTATATTTAAATATTATATACTTTTAAGATATTTTTAAAATATCTACATTTAAGAGATGTTTTAGATAATTTTACACACACACATAATTATATTAAACAACAATCAGATTTAAGAATAGCTACTAATTACAATACTTACTTCCTATCGGTTCTGAGTCATCTTTCTGTATCGATGTATCATTGTCATAGTATCATTAGTGTGTTCATGATAAAGTTTTCTTTCAGCAATAATCTAAACAACATATTTATTTTAAGATTTATATGAATGCATTAGTTATATGTTAAAAATATTTATAAATTATCTTATAATATTGTTAAATGGTAGTCAAATGGAATTTTTATTGTAATTTTTTAAAATAGATAATGTTTAAATATAATATTAAATAGCATTTTTACCTACTCGTTCAGTAAATCCATGTAATATCTTTAGAATCTTCTTTTGTTCTCTGCCTTTTGATGTTAAGGAGAATATCCAGTCGATCAACAGCCATGGCCTCAATGATCTAAACCATAATTAATGAATAATAGATAACACACACACACACACACACACACACACACACACACACACACACACACACACACACACACACACACACACACACACACACGCACACACGCACACACACACACACGCACGCACGCACGCACACTTTAAGATGATTTAATTAAGATTTTATTTTGTAAAAGCTTTCTTTAATTTTTTCTATAAACTACTATATTTAATAATATTTTAGTAACTGTATATATAAAAAGAGAATATATTAATAAATCACTAATAAAGTTATGTTAAAAAGATATGTAGAATCTATCTAGTATAAATACACACATACTACACTTTTTAAACTATTTATTCTTAGAAATGTATTTATCTCTACCTCAGCGTTTGATTACACATTGTGGTTTTATTATACATATATCAATATTTAATATTTGAAAAACTTTAAGAAATATTTACTTTTAAATAACAATTTACCGCAAATACATTATACGTAATATATTATACATTTCTAATAAATTACTAACAAAAATTTTAAATTGTTGTTAATGTTTTAAATTAGGTATAATTATATTCATCTCGTGTTACATTATGTGATATAATTATACATATAAATCCATATCTCCTCTTAACACAGAATATAGATCAAGAGACACAGTAGTGTCTTGTGCTAAGTCCGCGCAAGCTACAAGACGCTCCCGTGTCTCTTTACGCTAGTCTGACATTTGAGAGCACTCAATATTTCTAGTTTTCATATATCCGCTCAACAGATTGAGCTCTAAGTAATCTTAATCGAGAGCGGGGTCGAATCATATAATAAAAGTGTTTTTATTTTTGGGCTACATGCTCTATAAATCGAGCTATTACGACGCAAAGTCAAAATGTGAAAAATATTAATTAAGAAACGTCGTCGTCGTCGACCGTTCAGATCTACGGTTGAGGCATTCGACATAAGATCGCGCTAGCGATGCTCTGGAAGTGGCAACTCTGGTTGGCAAGAGGGGTGCGGTGAGCAGCGAAGAAATGTGCGATCGATAATCGATCGATAGTAAGTGACGTCAATAAATAAAAGTTAGGTTATTAGCGGCGACGATAATGAAAAATATAATCGATTGATAGTAAGTGACGGCGATAAACAAAAGTTAAGTTATTAACGGTATTATTGAAATATAATCGTCTAAAACAGATATACAAATCAAAAGCAGAAATGATTACTATGTCAAAGGAACGGCATTATAAAGTGAAAGATGTCCTATGAACGTTATCAAAAGTAGTTGCTTCTGTTCAAAAATCAAGTTTAGATCAAAATGTTCGACACAATACTGCTTGGGTCATGCGCGGTTTTCAAAATATAGACAAGGCTTCATGCTATGCGAATTCAGTATTACAATGTTTATTAAATTTAGGTGCCATTAGACAGCAATTGTCCAATTGTGATGAATCAGATGTTTTATGTACGTTAATGGGTCGATATGAAAATGGGGTATGTAATTTAAATACATATGCAATACGACAAGGAGAATATTTTTCAAGTCCTGTAAAACGAAATGCATCTGATTTTTTTATAGCTCTTTGTGAAAAATATGAATGTATAAAAAGTTTAGTGAGGCATCAAATAACTTCTATTATATAGACGATGTAAAACTTGTGATAATACAAAAACTATTGTTGATAATAATATTATAATTTCTATTCCTATTAATAATTTGAAGAAGAAAAGTTATAATCTTAATGATTTATTAAATACATTTTCATAAATACATAAATTGGTGTCAGTCACATAATGAATCGTGTGAATATTGTACTGGAAACAATATAATGTTCAAAAATGAAATAATATTGACAAAAGAGATAATTGTTATTTGTTTAATATTTTTATCACAAGATAATCAATTGAAAACGACACAAGACTTTAATTTGAGTGCTATTCCAACAACGAAAGTATTAATAGATGGAAAGTTATAAAGTTATAAAGTGATAAATGCTATATTTTACCAAATTGGTTCAAATATCGATGTAGGTCATTATATAAGTATATGTAGAGAAGGAACATCTAATATTTGGATCGAAACTAATGATGCTCAAGTCAAAAAAAGGCAGTGGCCTAGAGGAGCTAAAAATGTTTATTTATTTTTTTTGCAGAAAATGATTAGTAAATAATAAGTTCTATGTATATAAACATCATAAATTAAAATAGTTAAAAAAATCTTCATTAAAAGTATATTCACCTAATATCTACTATGTAATTATTATTATCTTGTACAACTGAAATCACTTTTTGAAATTACTATAACAATTGTACCATTTACAAGACCCAATCTAACAATCAATATTACGCCAAAATTAATATTATCATAACTTTCGCCTTTTTTTTTTTTTTTTTGGTTACCCAGGGGAAATCCTTTATGGATACCCGAGAGGCCCGGGGGGACCTCTACGGGTTATGTGGGACTCACCGGAGGGGAAAGAAGTTCCCCTCCGGCATACCCACTAAAACCCCTGGGGGTGACCTTCCTTGGCCCATAAAGAGGGGGAGCAGGGTATCGCCAAGAAGCATTCTTCCTGCTCCCCCTCGGGCGTGGCTGTTGTCAGCCCCTATCCTGGGGGGAGACAGAGCTCCCCCAAAGTTAATTACCGAACTCCGGGGAAGGTTGGGTCACCGCAACCTTCCCCCGCCCCCCCCCCAGATATTAGGTGGGGGGCCGCCCCCGGATGTTGGTGGGGCTAAGGGTGGCTGGGGGCCTCCGCCCCCAACCCCCCTTACTTTTGAGCTTTAGCCCCCCGCTTCTTCGTCCTTTTGGGGTGGAGATCTGGGGGGGGGGAGATCCTCCCCCTCCTTCCACCCCGCGACGAAGAAGCGGTTAGCTTCCAAAGTATAATCAGGAGGGGGCTTTTTGGTCCCACCTCCCGACTCCTCCACGCTGGTACTCCGACCGTAGGTCGTGAGGACCACAGCCACGTTGTTGTTGCACTTGAGCCCCCAACTAGGGTTATCTCTAGCAACAGCTGTTGCTGCCTCCCAAATTAGCCGGGCAGTGCCCCTCCGACCACGGGGGAGAAAATCGGCGATAAAATCGATAAAACCGTCCGTCGACCACGCGAACGCACAAAGGCCCCCCGCGATCGGAGGGTCCCGCATCGTCACTGCCTCCATCACCTTATCCCAGACCTGACGGTAGAACGGGTGAGGGGGGCTGTCGGTCGGGTAAACTCTCCCGGTCTCCACAGGGGGAGGATGGAAGCGGAGGCGTAGGAATATCGCCCCCAGCTCCAGACCTACCGTATCCAGAAACTCTTCTGGAGATTTCACCTTTTTGTCCACCACCTGAAAGGTGGACAGGGGGGCGAGGTCCTGAGGGGACTTCACCCCCGACTCCTTATCGACCAGCCTGGTGAGGCTAACCGTGGGGAGGAGGCGGGAAAGCTTGGCATCACCAGTTCCCGCCTCCCCCCGTCCGAAACAGGAGGGGAGATCTTCTCCCTCTTCCTATTACTCCTACGGGGGAGGGGAGATTCCTCCCCTCCCCCCTTACTTCCATCCACCTCCATGGGCTCCCCAGATAGGGAGTCCATGGAGGGCATGAGCCCCACGGAGGCCCCCCCCCCGGGCCAGCAACGCCAGCCACGGGGACGACCTCCATGGGAACGTCTGCCTGGGGAGGAGACACCCCATCCAAAGGCGAGGGCCCCTCCCCAGGTACATCCAGGGAGGGGGGTGAAGCCCCCCTCTCCTCCTCAAGTACAACCGGGGAAGGGGGTGAAGCCCCCTTCCCCTTCTTCCGCTTTCTCCTCCCTCCCCCGCGACGGGGAGGGACCACGGGGCACCCGTTCCCACCGATGCGGTGGCGAGCGGGTAGCCCCGCGTCGGCACACTGGGGGCAGTGTGCGGCCGGCGCCGCACACGCCCCCACATGGTGCCCGTCCCCGCCGCACCGGAGGCAGGAACTGCCCCGGTCGACGGCAGACGGGCACCATCTTCGAATGTGCCCCCGCCCCAGGCACTTGAAGCACCTGGGGGGGGCACTTACCTCCGGGGAGGTCTGCGTCCCGACAGAACGGGACGCAGGCCTCCCTTTACCTCTAACCACCGAGGCGTAGGTCCCGGACGAAGCCGGACCTACGCCTCCCGAACCGCCCTGGGGGGCGCGCCCCCCAGAGCAAGAGCACCTCGAAACTGGCTCCCCCAACAAAAGGAGGAGCCCCTCAAAAGCCGCTAGGGCCCTCTCTAAAAGGAGGACCCTAGCCCCCTCGTATGCACCACCCGCAGGCGCATTCTTGGGCAGGGGGCCTGCGTCGCACCCCCTGCCCGGTGTGTCGCCGGATGACGACGTGGGGAGGGCCACACCACTCCCCCCACGCCGACCCCTGGGGCTCCGGGACCCCTGGGGCGGTAAGTTTATCTTCCTGTTAGTCGTACTAGTCATAATAAAAATCATTGAAAATGTAATTTTTTTACTTGGTTGTCTTCCAAGGGGGGGTTATTTCGGAGCCCCCCACTCCTAGGCCGGTTGGTATAACCCTCCTCACGAGTCCGGCCTACCCGGGTTTTTTGACATGGTTTTCCTTCCATGTGTGAGCTCTTAGACCCCTGGGATCTCTCCCAGGGGAGCCCCTCCACCACGGCAAGGTGGCCCACAACGGAGGGGTGGCCCACAACGGAGGGGGTCATAACTTTTGCCTCAATTTTAATTGATTTTTTTCGAAAGCTCAGTTGTCCTAGAATTATCATCATTTATGTAACATCTAAATAAATTGTGATTAATATTTCATTATTTAATAATTGTGTCATCATTAGGGATATCACAAAAAAGAGTGATATCCCTAAAAAAATTACCTTTTTAAAAAAAGGTAAAAAAAAAGGTGCTAAGTCCATGTCAAAAAGTATCTTTGCAAAATAGTATAGTATTATTAACTTTAAAAAAACTATTAAAAAATCTATTTCCAAAATAGTGTAATTTTAATCTGCACACATAAGTTATTTTAATCTAAACAAAATAATTTATTTTAAAATATATAAGTACCATAAAAATACCATAAAAATATATAAGTACCATAAAAATAAAAAAAAATATAAGTTATTTAATTATACATTCTACAAAAATAATGATATCAACAAATTGTGCTAAGTAAAAATAAAAATTTATAAAAATATTTTAATAAAAAATGTTACAAAATAATATAAAAAATAGTTTTAATTTTTTTTATTATATCCTACTAAAATACTGCCCTTATAAAAATTTTTCACCGTTTTTGGCCCGTTTTTGACCCGCGAAAACAGTCAGTTTGAGTGGTAAAAACGTACATTTGATTCAATGAGTATGATCCGTTTTTAAGGCGCAAAGGGGCAATTTTCCGTAAAAATGAGTGGTTAAAACGGATTGCGTACAAGTATATCCGAGTGGTAATAACGTATTCTTATGAGTATTTTTGAGTGGTAAATACGTGCTGTGTGTAAATTTGAGGTGTAAAAACGTACATTTAGCTACGAGCAAAAAATACTCGTTTAGCACTCATAAATACTCACATAGCACATTTTGGCTGCGTTCCGATATTCACTGCAAGTACTGAAAATCTATAGTGTATGTGACGTAAACTATAGATTTTCAATATTTGCAATGAATATTGGAACGCAGCTTTTGAAATAAAATAATCAAATAATCAATCATTATAATTGTTCATTTATTTATAGTAGTTTAAAACATTTATATAAATTTATATAAATTATAAAAATTCGTGGACATATTTTTAAGTTTGTAGAATAAATGTACTTCAATTTAGAGACAATCCGCGGATATTTTCTTGTAAAAAAGAAAAGTACTAACGTATTGTTACTCATCAACGGGAAATTGAGTATTAAAAACGGACAACCTACTTCGTTCTCTTCTTTGTGAGTAAAAAAGGAACGTATTAACGTATTGTCACTCATCGACTGAAAAACAAGTGTTAAAAACGGACAATCCACTCAAAAATACTCATACACATACTCGCGTATACTCGTCATGCTCTTTCGCAATAGACTAAGCGTGCTTGAGAGTGCAAGAAACGGACATAAAAATGATAAAACGGGCTAAAAACGGGCTAAAAGCGGGCTAAAAACGATCTATATGAGGTGTAAAAGCGGTGAAAAATTTTTATAAGGGTGATATCGAGAAATTATGCTATTTAAAAATAAAAATTTAATATTTTTACAAAAAATTATACATAATTGTTTTAATTTTTAAAAAATTATGGTATTACAACATTGCCCCAACTTAATAAAACTTTTTGAAATAAAATATATAAAAAAAGTATAGTATAATATAGTATAGTTCAAAAGTTTAATTTAAAAAAGAAAAACAAATAATGTAAAAATATAAAATTAAAAATTATTTACAAAAAATTAAAAATTTAATGGAAAAATATAAAAATGTATATAAAAATTAAAAATTAATAAAAATAAATAATTAAAAGACTTAGTGCTGCTATAAAATATGTTATTTTAAAAATTAGCAGCAAATCTTTTAATTAAACTTTAAAACTCAATAATAAGTAAAAAAAGAACTTAAAAACTCATATATTATTCATGTTAATATCATTATGGTTAGTATTCGTAATCGTATTCTTATTTCAAAATCGTCTTAAATAATGTCTTAAGATATTAATACGATTTTTATACTTTGTGATTAGTATCTAATATCTTAAGATTGTACTTATGACGGCCTTAAGTATATTATATTAACAAACTATAAATAACGGTCTAATGTTACCTGCACTAGTGAGAAGACCAGTATGCAACCAAGAATGTAAAATATCATAATCAGAACTCTTTTCGATGTGTTTCGTGTTGCTTAATATTGTCTGAAATTACAGAAAATATTAAATTTCTTGTTAAACATGTTATTTAATTCACACATCACATATAATTAATGAATAGGTTTAAAAGTATTTTAAATATTTAATAACCTGTACACAGGTTTTTTACGAATAAACATATTCTTTCAAAACAATAAATAACTTATCCCTAACGTATCAATAATAAAAACGAAACAAAATTTTTCTTGTATTTCATTACTTCTAAATCATCCGGATGACGAACGATTACTACAGGACGAAAGATTTCCCAAATTTTTAAAATAGGATAGTACTGAGTGGATAAAGTAATCAGAATCTTCCATAGTTTTTCTAATAAATATACGTTTATTATGTAAACTTAAGAAATATTGATTATAAATATTGATTAAAAATAATGATTGACTTTATCATTATATTTAATGTGTTATAAGTTTTCCAAGTTTCAGTAGTTAGAAAATAAATGTTAATGTAAATAAATGTTATGTTATATGTGCGTTTAAAATTATTTTTAGACTAAATAATTCTTAACCCTCAAGTACACTGCTTATTTTTCTTATGTTTGCACTGCAAAGCTCTAAGAGATGCTGTAGTGACTCACTCTCTCTGTAGCGGAATACATAGTGAAACACGTAAACTTTTTCTCTTCGCTCCCCTAGATTTCTCCACCCTCCCTCGGCCGGTACAAAAAAACCAAGTCTTTAAAAAATGTATAGAATCTCAATGACCCAACAGTGTACTGAGAAGATTAAAAGTAATCAATATGCAATAATATTATACATGATAATTATAAATGTAAGAATCTTCTCTTCGTCAGTGATAATAAATTCAAAGGAAAGGGCAGTAACTGACTTCAAACTGACAATAATGATATAATTAGTTAAACGTTTATTATGGCGACGTTTTAACCTATGGTTTAGGTCCTTCTCAAGAATATCTATAAATATGTTACAATGGAATAATTCAATTTTTAGGCGCAAATAATACATATTCGATCTAAGACTTACATGTTAGACAGTTCGGTAATACATAAAAAACAACTATGCAGTAGAATGCATCACAAACATTAGTTAAGAATTAAGCAGACGTGAGAGGCGTTTGTTGCTGATGACAGCGAAAAACGGACTGAGAAAGATTGAGTTTTACATTGAGTCAAACTCTTGCTAAAAACTTAAAAAACATGCATATTCACTCCAGTCAAACTCTTTTATCCTTGGACGTCACCGCACTTTATAACAACATCCCTAAAGAATTAATTTTCAAAGCAATAGAAACTCGTTGGAACCACATTGCACCTGTTACCAAATTTAACTTACAACAATTCCTGTTTGCTATCAACACTGTACTTTCCTCCACAAGTTTTGGCTTTGGCGGTTCTTTCTATGAACAAATCTTCGGCAGTCCTATGGGGTCTCCACTATCCCCTATATTAGCCGATATTGTAATGGACGATCTTGAAATGCATTGCATTAAACGTCTCAAATGTACAATCCCTGTCTTCTATAGATTTGTTGATGACATTCTGATGATTGCTCTTATATCCGAAATCAACACAATTCTTGAGGTTTTTAATGAATATCACCCGCGTCTTAATTTCACCCACGAATTAGAGACATACAGCTCAATCTCGTTTCTTGATACCATCATCATTAGGGATAACAATGTACTGATTACAAACTGGTACCGAAAAACTTTTTCCGACAGATATTTAAATTTCTTCTCCAATCACTCTTTCAGACATAAGAAAAACACTATCACGAACCTTGTTAACAGAGCTATCCTACTCTCTGATGAGAGATTCCACAAAAGCAATATTAGCACTACTTTAACATTATTAAAGAAATTTTACGCAATGATCTCTATGTCAAACATATAATTAATCACCATATAAATAAAAACGTATCAAAAGATTTTTTACGGCATAACCCAGATTTGTTTGTAACCAAAGCCGACAAGGGCCAGGTAACCGTTATCATGGATCGCGATGATTACAAAAAACGTATGGAAACACTGCTAAGCGACGAAACAACTTATAAAAAATTAAAAAGAGATCCAACGAAATCTATAGAAACGAAAATGAAAGACCTTTTAAATAGTTGGAGGAACAACAATATTATTGACGAATACACTTATAAAACTCTAAGATGTACGAATGGAAATCTTTCACGATGCTATGGGCTGCCAAAGATCCATAAAAGTGGCTCCCCTTTACGTATCATTGTATCGGCATCAGGAAGTCCGTCATACAGTATCGCTAGATTCTTACATGAAATCTTGGAGCAGTCACTACCAAAACCAAAATCACACGTTAAAGATAGCTGGACATTCGCAAACATTATAAAAAACACACACATTCATCCTGACGATGTGTTGCTTTCTCTCGATGTCACAGCCTTATATAATAATATCTCTAAAGAATTGGTATTTAAAGCCATCGAATCACGTTGGCAACACATAGAGAAATTTGCCAAATTCAACATGCAACAATTTTTATTTGCTATCGATACCATTTTATCTTCCACAAGTTTTGGTTTTGGTGGATCATATTATGAACAAGTCTTTGGCAGCCCCATGGGCTCCCCTCTGTCTCCCATTTTAGCGGACCTTGTGATGGACGACCTCGAAACCTTTTCCTTAAACTCATTAAATTTCACAGTTCCTATATATTACAGGTATGTTGACGATATATTCATGGTTGTTCCAAAAACTAAAATTCACACTGTTGTTAGTACGTTCAATGACTACCACCCAAGATTAAAATTCACTTATGAGATAGAAAAAAATTCCTCCATTTCCTTCCTAGATACCATGGTTATCCGACAAAACAATCTCCTCATCACAAATTGGTACCGAAAACCCACTTTTTCAGGACGATACATTAATTATTTCTCAAACCATCCTTTCAA
Organism: Crematogaster levior; assembly: GCA_901521435.1. Classification (NCBI taxonomy): domain Eukaryota; kingdom Metazoa; phylum Arthropoda; class Insecta; order Hymenoptera; family Formicidae; genus Crematogaster; species Crematogaster levior. The sequence goes on along the minus strand of CABEGB010001288.1, from coordinate 71,688 downwards.
ATATAAGAAAAATTCCATAATCAATTTAGTAGACAGGGCCATCCTACTTTCTGACACTCAATTCCACAATAATAACATTAACATAGTTAAAAAGATCCTTCACAACAATTGCTTCCCCACACATATTATAAATAAGTTTGTCAAAAAACGGTTATACTCACTACGCAATCGCCATAACAATGATTCCTCTCCTAATCACAACTCCTTTGATAGTAGAAATTGCATCCTCATCCCATATACCAAAAACTTGGGAGAGAACATTGAACGTACAATACGAAACACTAATTTAAACGTCATATTCACGGTTCCCAACAAATTAAATTCGATTATAAAAAAGGGTAAAGACACACTCGATGTTGCTAAACAGACTGAATTAGTTTACAAATTAGATTGCTCCAATTGCAATGCATGCTACATTGGTCAAACCAAAAGACATCTTGGCACTCGAATTAAGGAACATAATTATGACATCAAAAAACCTTCCTCTAATCATTCAGTGGTTAGTAGTCATCGGGTGTCTCACTCCCATGATTTCGATTGGAAAAATCCCAAAATTCTATATAAGGAAAATTACACAAAGAAACGGGAGATTGCCGAAATGTTTTTCATAAAGAAATGCAGTTCAACCATAAATCTACAGAGAGACACAGAAAATTTGTCAGCGTTATATGATCGCCTCATCGACATTGTATAACTCTCTACGACTATGCGAAATTTCACGTCACTTGTTATTGGAGCATTGTTGCGTTGTAGCTGATAGCTCTCCTCGACCCCCGTATCGTTCCTGTTTATTTTCATGTTATGATTTTTATAACAATAGTCATACCTAATTATCCAGTCTGTTTTTAGCGGTCATGAACAATTGACGCGTATTTAGTTACCAGACCTTTTTAACATCTCATTTTTTTTGGTTTTATATTATAATGTAATCCCTTAGTCACACTTTTAAATTGTAAGTAACAATCTTGATAACATTTTTTTATATATATTGTAACACACTTTTATTGTATTGTTCCCTTCTTTTATTATATTGACAGATACACTTGATAAGGACCAAATCTTATGGTCGAAACGTTGTGATCTTTAATAAATGTATCAATTGCCAGTTTGCACGTCAATCATTGCCTTATATAAATAAAAAACTGAAAGAACTACAATACAATATAGATAAAGTAGCATGATATCATTCCCTTCGACGCGAAAAGCTGCATCATTATCCAAATTGCAAAAAGCATAGAACGTATTCTAAACAAAACCAATGTTAAAGTTCTGTACTCCATCTTCAATAAATTGAATTTCATCGTAAGGAAAGGGAAGGATACACTCAGTATTCTCAAACAAACCAAACTTGTTTATGAGATTGATTGTTCGAATTGCAACGCATGTTATATAGGACAGACTAAACGGCATCTGATGACTCGGTTAAATGAACACCGTAATGACATCAAACAACTTACAACGAATCATTCTGTTAGCAAAACATAGAGCATCTCATGGCCATGAATTTGATTGAGACAACCCTAGAATTTTACATAAGAAAACACATAAAAAGAAAAGGGAAATAGCAGAAATGCTTTTTATTAAAAAAAGCAATTCTGCTATTAACTCTCAAAAGGACACGGAGAATTTAACGGTTATTTACGACAGATTTCTAAATATTTTATAATTTCTTGACATGTTTTTCACTTATTTATTATTGACATTTCAGATTATTGACCCGATTTTTATATGTATACACTTTGTTCTTTTGGTTGTTCTTTTCTTTTATTTATTTATTATAATTTGTCCCGTTTGACTCAATGTAAAACTCAATCTTTCTCAGTCCGTTTTTCGCTGTCATCAGCAGCAGACGCCTCTCACGTCTGCTTAATTCTTAACTAATGTTTGTGATGCATTCTACTGCATAGTTTGTTTTTTATGTATTACCGAACTGTCTAACATGTAAGTCTTAAATCGAATATGTATTATTTGCGCCTAAAAATTGTATTATTCCAATGTAACATAATTATAAATATTCTTGAGAAGGACCTAAACCATACATCGAAACGTCGTCATAATAAACGTTTAACTAATTATATCATTATTGAAGTCAGTTACTGTCCTTTCCTATGAATGATAATTATACATATCAAAGGGAAACGTTTGTAAAGGTTATATTTAAAAATTTGTAAGTAAAGGCTAGTATTATAATATATGTATATAAATACATAAGAAATTTTAATTTACCTCGTGAACCAAGAAATTCCAATACATTTCCAACAATTGGAATACCTGATGGTCCTGGTACAAGATTGATAAGTCGTCCGTTTTTTCCATGATGCACATAATAATTATACATCAATAAAAAAAGAATAAACAACAGCAATATAGTAGCGATCATCGTTTGTTGATGAAATAATTAACTGGTTAATCAAGTTTTACTTTCTTCAGCACTCTCTTTTCTGTCAGTTCTGAAATTACATAAATTATTAAATATATACAGGGTGTCCGATAATTCGAAGTCCACCCGTAAACTGCAGGTAGAGTAGGTTAAACTGAGCATAAAAGTCCTGTATCATTTTTTGATATTCTTAATATTTACCGAGATATTAACGAAAAAAGATCGGCGAATCCGCGCGAGGAAAGCGCGCGCGGCGAGAAGGACGTCCCACCGCTACGTGCTCACTAAGCGCGCAGTGAGACGGTAGGAGGAGCCTACGAGCGTAATACTAGAACACTCGGCGACCGCGCCGAATTATTGGTATAATCCCACCGCTCTATCTCCCACCGCCACACTGCGCGCTTAGTGAGCACGTAGCGGTGGGACGTCTTTCTCGCCGCGCGAGCAAAGCGCGCGCGGATTCGCCGATATTTTTTGTTAATATCTCGGTAAATATTAAGAATATCAAAAAATGATACAGGACTTTTATGCTCAGTTTAACCTACTCTACCTGCAGTTTACGGGTGGACTTCGAATTATCGGACACCCTGTATATTAGGTGTACAACTTTGCTTCCACCGTTTTCCTATAGATCGCTTTAACGGTAAGTGGTGGTGGTGGTCGAAATAAGTAGATCATAGACGTCATACAATAAACTTGGACAACTGTCAACATAACCCCATAGAAACAATAGTCGATTTGTGTCTTCATCATAAAGTTATTCTCGATTGAAAATGTCAGTTTACGCCAAATTCTTGTCACTTGTGGGAGGTTTTAATTTTCTGCTTCAATATGAAGAAATCTGCTGCTGAGGCTCATCGAATGCTCTCAAATACTTATGGTGAGGCCGCTATTAGTGAAAGAACGTGTCGTGAATGGTTTCAACGCTTTAAGAACGGTGATTTTGACGTCGAAGACCGGCATAGCGATGGAAGAGAGAAGGTTTTCGAAGATGAATTGGAGGCATTACTTGATCAAGACTCGTGTCAAAATCAAAAAGAATTGGCACGATCATTGGGAGTGACTCTACAAGCCATTTCAAAACGCCTCAAAGCCATGGGAATGATTTAGAAGCAAGAAAATGCCGTGCGAGTTGAAGCTGAGAGATGTTGAACGGCGTTTGTTTGCTTGTGAACAGCTGCTTGAAAGGCAAAGACGGAAGGGATTTCTGCATCGCATTGTGACTGGAGACGAAAAATGGGTTCATTACGATAACTCCAAGCGCAGAAAATCATGGGGAGTTCCCGGCCATGCTTTCACGTCGACGGCCAACCCGAATATTTACGGCTTCAAGGTCATGCTCTGTATTTGGTGGGACCAGCTCGGCGTAGTGTATTATGTGCTGTTAAAACCGACTGAAACAATCACAGGCGATCGGTATCGAACGCGATTGATGCGTTTGAGCCGAGCATTAAAAGACAAACGGCCGCAATACAACGAGAGACGATAAAGTGATTTTGCAACATGACAATGCTCGACCCCATGTTGCGAAAGTGGTCAAGACATACTTGGAAACGTTGAAATGGGAAGTCCTACCTCACCCGCCGTATTCTCCAGACGTTGCTCCCTCTGACTATCACTTGTTTCGAACAATGGCACACGGCCTGGCTGACTAGCACTTCCGGTCTTATGAAGAAGTAAAAAATTGGATCGATTCGCGTGAATCGCCTCAAAAGATGACCAGTTTTTCCGACGCGGGATTCGTACACTGTCCGAAAGATGGGAGAAAATAGTGACCAGCGATGGACAATACTTTGAATCATAAATTTATAACCAGTTTTTTACAATAAAGCCTCGAATTTCGGGAAAAAAACGGCGGAAGCAAAATTGTACACCTAACATATATATATTTTTTTTACTTTAGGACATAATTGCATTAGTCTTTATATTTTACATTAGTATTTAGTAAAAAATTACAATTATTAAAAGTCTGTTATTCATATTTTGATATTAAAAATTTTAAATACATATAATGTTTTTTTTTAAATATGCGTAACAAATGTGAATATTCAGTTCACAAATCAAAAATTGTTTAAATTTTTATTTTATAGACATTACATTATTACAAATTTTTTTGTTACATAATAGCGTACCACGATAAATCGAAGTTGTTACAATACTACTTGATAAATGACTGATCAGTTATATTCTGTTCTATACTATTTATTCGCATTTCTGATTTTCTGCTTGCTCATTTGAATGACGAAACTGTATTACGTAATAATCTAAGTTTTTAATAGGTAATAAATCTTTTAGATTCTTTAGTAACTTACATAAGCACTTATATAAGCAGTATATGGCTTATACTACTTACATAACATTTAATACCTCATAATTTAAGAAGTTTAATTTTGCGATTCAGAGCATAAAAATATCATCAGACTTATTAGGTGTACAACTTTGCTTCCGCTGTTTTATTCCGAAATTCGAGGCTTTATTGTAAAAAACTGATTATGCATTTATGATTCAAAGTATTGTCCATCACTGGCCACTACTTTCTCCCATCTTTCGGGCAGTGTACAAATCCCGTGTCAAAAAAACTGATCATCTTTTGAGGCGATCCACGATTCAATTTTTTACTTCTTCATAAGACCGGAAGTACTAGTCAGCCAGGCCGTGTGCCATTGATCGAAACAAGTGATAATCAGAGGGAGCAACGTCTGGAGAATACGACGGGTGAGGTAGGACTTCCCATTTCAACGTTTCCAAGTATGTCTTGACCACTTTCGCAACATAGGGTCGAGCATTGTCATGTTGCAAAATCACTTTATTGTGTCTCTCCTTGTATCGCGGCCGTTTGTCTTTTAATGCTCGGCTCAAACGCATCAATCGCGTTCGATACCGATCGCATGTGATTGTTTCAGTCGGTTTTAACAGCACATAATACACTACGCCGAGCTGGTCCCACCAAATACAGAGCATGACCTTGGAGCCGTGAATATTCGGTTTCGACGTGAAAGCATGGCCGGGAACTCCCCATAATTTTCTGCGCTTGGGGTTATCGTAATGAACCCATTTTTCGTCCCCAGTCACAATGCGATGCAGAAATCCCTTCCGTCTTTGCCTTTCAAGCAGCTGTTCACAAGCAAACAAACGCCGTTCAACATCTCTCAGCTTCAACTCGTACGGCATCCAATTTCCTTGCTTCTAAATCATTCCCATGGCTTTGAGGCGTTTTGAAATGGCTTGTTGAGTCACTTTCAATGATCGTGCCAATTCTTCTTGATTTTGACACGAGTCTTGATCAAGTAATGTGTCCAATTCATCTTCGAAAACCTTCTCTCCTCCATCACTATGCCGGTCTTCGACGTCAAAATCACCGTTCTTGAAGCGTTGAAACCACTCACGACACGTTCTTTCACTAATAGCGGCCTCACCATAAGTATTTGAGAGCAGTCGATGAGCCTCAGCCGCAGATTTCTTCATATTGAAGCAGAAAATTAAAACCTCCCGCAAGTGACGAGAATTTGGCTCGTAAACTGACATTTTCAATCGAGAATAACTTTATGATGCAGACACAAATCAACTAATGTTTCTCTGGGGTTATGTTGACAGATGCCCAAGTGTATTGTATGACGTCTATGATCTATTTATTTCGACCACCACTTACCGCTAAAGCCATCTATAGGAAAACGGCGAAAGCAATGTTGTACACCTAATAATTTTATCTCTTAAATTATTCATAATTCAAAAAATTATTTATATAAAAAATAATATTTTAAAATATGTTAAATTTTTATTTTATAAACATTACATTATTACACACACATTTTTTCATTACCGAATAGTATACCACGATAAATCGAAGTTGTTAACAATAATGCTTGATAAATGACTGATCAGTTATATTCTGTTCTATGCTATTTATTCGTATTTATGATTTTCTGCTTGTTCATTTGGATGACGAAACTGTTTTGCGTAATAATTTAAGTTTTTAATAGGTTTGTAATAAATCTTTTATTAGATTAAAAAATATAATACGCTCGTTATATACAAGGTGTCCGAAAAATTTTGGAAAACCGAACTGTGCAGCTAGAATAGGTCAAAATAGAAGGAATGTCACGTATTATTTTGTAATTTTTGCAATATTTATTTCGCGTAATTAATTATAACGTACGAGCCAATGAGTGCACGGGAAACCGGTAGGCCGGACTCTGTAGAGATGTCAAATGAAAAATGGGTGTCGATGTAAAAGAAAAATGCCTTACTTCTTAACAACGAGTAACAACTAATTTCAAGAGGCGGAGTAACGAGCGCCGTATGACAGCGCCGTGTCAATTCATCACGTAGCTCTGCGTGGCAATTAAATGAGCAGGCGCTATCATTTCCTCACCACCTTGTGGTAGATAGCATGGTGCTTTTTTTTTATAGTGGTATCCCTAGTAGGCCTAATCCACTCTCATTATTTAAAATTGTTCAAAGTGCCGTCCTCTCTCTCGTAGACAGAGTTCGAACAATATCACGCGTAGAGTTGTACGCCATTTCTGGCGTAATGGTATCGAAGATCGCAACAATAGCTTCATGCACCTCGTTTTCTTTACCATTACGCCGTTGTTCTACCAGATTTTTTACATGCCCCCTATACAAAAAAATCTAAGACGTTTAAGTCTGGTGACCATGCCGGCCAGGTGATCGGACTGCCACGGCCCATCCACCTATCTGGATAATGCGCGTCTAAAAAATCGCGTATCTGCCGACAGAAGTGTGCAGAAGCTCCGTCGTACTGGAAAATCAGCTGTGTCCGCATGTGAAGAGGCACATTAGCGAGAAGCACTGGCAACTCGTTGCTTATAAAATCCGCGTATGTTTCGCATTCAAGCGCGGCGTGAGGAAATACGGACCGATCTAAAAATTATTGACGAAACTGATTTATTTATAGCAGCGAGTAAAAGAATTACACAGCCACACAAAAAAAAAAAATTTCGACGCAGATGGTGAGATTATGATTACTATATGTTTTTCGGGTCGCTGAATCCGAATCCGAGGTCAGTTTTACTCCTGCACGTCAGGGTTTTGACATAACCTCAAAAAACATAGTAAATTTGAATTTTCTAAACATAAATAAAAAGCAAATAACAGATTTGTAGTATTTTAATCATTTTCTTCACAAGAAAAACAATCACTAAAAAGGTTTCGCAAACCCATGATTGTCTTATGGATCATGATGCTTTCTGCTACATATGTGCTAAATTCGAAGTAAGTTATTTAAGAAAACCTGTTGATGTCGATATACGCTCAGCGTATGAAAAAATCTTCAAGTTAAAGATGGATCAGCTTAGCAACTGGGTTCCACATATTATTTGTGATTGTTGTAAAAGAATGCTCACTCGATGGAAAAAAGATCAAAACAAAGATTGTATTAAGTACTCTAGTCCAGCCATTTGGCAAAGTCCTACTAATAAGGAAGAATGTTACTTTTGTTTAAATCAAATAAAAGGTTTCAGTAAGAAAAACAAGCAGAAAATTGTATATAAAAGCACTACATGTGTGATTGCTCCAGTTTTAATTGAAAACAATACGTTGAAAACTAAATGTAACCGCGTATGTAAAGACACTCAGCCGATGGACATTGATGAACAGTTCTCTGAAACAAATGAATCTGAGAGCGATGACAACAATGACAGTGATACGGAGTATGCAGCTCATGACAAAAAACCACCAGTCCCGTCATTGATTTCACAGTTGGAATTGAATGATCTTATTCGAGAACTAGGTTTACCAAAAGATGGTTCCGAGCACTTAGCTTCATTTCTCAAAGCGAAAAATGTTTTAGAACCAAAAACTAAGATTTCTGTGTACCGTAACCGTGAAAAAGAGTTTCTAAAATTCTTCAGTAAAGATGAAAAGTTATCACTCGTATTTTGCACTGATGTTGAAGGTCTTATCAATGCATTGAAGGCGAATTGTTATAAAGCCACTGATTGGCGACTTTTCATAGATTCGTCTAAACAAAGTATCAAAGCAGTTTTACTCCACAATACAAATGTTTATGCTCCAGTTCCGATCGCACACTCAACTATCATGCAAGAGAAGTACGATAACATGCAAATTCTATTGAAAAAAATAGACTATAATAAGCACTTATGGCAGATTTGCGGAGATTTGAAAATCATATCAATGTTACTCGGACAACAATCAGGATTTACTAAATATCCTTGCTATTTATGTTTGTGGGATAGTAGAGATAGAGCAAAGCATTACGAACAAAGAAATTGGCCTGTAAGAGCATCGTTGACCACTGGTTCATATAACATCATTCACAAGTCGTTAGTAGATCCATCAAAAATTCTCATCCCTCCCCTTCACATAAAGCTTGGTCTGATGAAGCAGTTCGTTAAAGCTTTAGATAGAACAGGTAAATGTTTTCTATATCTCCAATCGAAGTTTCCAAAACTTTCTGAGGCAAAAGTGAAGGAAGGAGTATTTGATGGACCACAAATTCGCAAGCTGTTCAAAGATGAAAATTTTACTAGTATAATGAACGGACTTGAGAAAAAAGCTTGGCTTAGTTTCAAAGACGTGGCACACAATTTTTTGGGAAATACAAAAAGTCCACAGTATGAAAAAATTGTTAATAATATGGTAAAAAACTTCGAAAAACTAGGTTGTTTGATGAATTTGAAATTACATTTTTTGCACTCACATCTTGACGAATTCCCCAACAACCTAGGAGATTTTAGCGAAGAACAAGGGGAACGTTTTCATCAAGACATAAAAGTTATGGAAACTCGCTATCAGGGAAAATGGGACGAACATATGATGGCAGATTTCTGCTGGAATATGAAAAGAGACTTACCGAAGGAAGGTAGAAAACGTAAAACATTGCATCGATCTTTTGAGGAGAAAAGAACTCGATATAGTTCGAAAAAAGAAAATGATTAAAATACTACAAATCTGTTATTTGCTTTTTATTTATGTTTAGAAAATTCAAATTTACTATGTTTTTTGAGGTTATGTCAAAACCCTGACGTGCAGGAGTAAAACTGACCTCGGATTCGGATTCAGCGACCCGAAAAACATATAGTAATCATAATCTCACCATCTGCGTCGAAATTTTTTTTTTTGTGTGGCTGTGTTATTTTCACGATTCACACACTCACTATTTGATGCGCAAGTCTCCCCTCTACACAATTTACGTAGAATGACATAGCTAGTTATATTATTTTGCGATCTTGTCGTCTCATGTCTGTTTCTGCTTAATCATCAAGACACAATATATTATAATAAACAATATTCTAAGACCAAGTTAAACAGACAATAGTTTGTTGAAATCGTTATCAATCATAAGCAGTAATAGCCTTCTAGTTTTTTATTAGATTTTTTAGTAACTTACATAGACATATTGCTTATACTGCTTACATAACATATAATACCTGATAATTTGAGAAGTTTAATTTTGCGAATTAGAGCATAAAAATATCATCAGACTTAATTTTATCTCAAATTATTCATAATTCAAGAAATTATATATATAAAAAATGATATTTTAACCGATTAACTGGCAAGACTTTTTCCAGTTTTTGTGCCAAAACTGGTAGCATCAAATTGTATATGGAAATACACGAAATTCAGTTTCTAGAGTTCTTTTTGAGTCGCTGATTTCATATCAAATGTGATTTAGTAGATTTATAGCTTCCTAAGGGTAAAAAATAAGGGTTGGGTTGAAATATAAGGGTTGGGGGTGAAATTTTCCAATTTTATCAAAACAAACTTTTAAACCATAAAATACAAATTAAAGAGAAAAAAAACAGTGTTACACAATGTTTTTTTCTTTTCGCTTCAGTGTTTTTTTCAAATTGAAGAGAGAAAACACAGTGTTACACAGTGTTTTTTTCTTTTTTTTTAAATCCGCCACATTGAATTTTCAAAATCTGATTTCAGATTCGTTATTAGCGATCCCAAAAACTTCCAGAAGTACAGTTTTCAGTCCAGAATCTAGCAAATTAAAAATGTTTGTCCGCCATATTCGGGATTAAGGACGCCATTTTGAGTCCGCTATATTGAATTTTGTAATTTTGATGCCAGATTTGGATTCAGCGCCCCCAAAAACCATTGTATACCAAGTTTGGTCTAAATCGTTAAAAAATTTTTAAAGTTATTTGAAAATGTACATATATGATCCACTGCCAGTTTTGGCACGAATTTTTTATGTACATATATGATCCACTGCCAGTTAATCGGTTAATATTGTTTAAATCTAAATGGCTTCAAGTTGCATGTTTCCAGGAAAGGTACCTACTCCGGACATAAACTTAACAGCGAAAGGAGACATTTTGGATCATAAATTTATTGACGAAAGAAAGTTGTCCAAAACACCTTCTACATCTTGAAATTTTATAACATGAATTTATTACATCCTGTATTTTCGTGCATGCATGCGTGCGTGTGTACGTGTGTGTAAAGAGCATCTTGATTTTAAAAATAAAAGTCTAAATAAATAAATGGAGGATAAGAGGATGCCCAGGAGGCTGCCAGACTTCGGGCGTAAAACTCTGATTATTCAAAAAGGCGCGCAGATAGTGGAAGATATAATCTGTCTTGGCGCGTGTAAAACTGTCTGGAGGGGAAAATCTCGTCACGGACTAGCTTCCTAAGCTAATAAGCTAACTATCAAAGAGTAAGTTTGATTTTGCCAAACTGTAAATATGTTTAGTACCCTTCACTACTTCACAGGCACGTAGCACGGTGCAATATTTAAGTATTCATGAGAAATTTGCACAGACAAGTTTTTGTGCGCTTTTTGTATCGAGTAGTATGTAAATAAAGTTAGAAGATAGCAAGCGTACCCTTTAAATTTGTTAATTTTTATTTTTTTAATTAAATTTTAAACGGACTGGAACGTTGCAGTTTGAGGTTGCAGATTCGAATCCTGCTTTTCCCAAGTTCTTTTTTAAATGTAAATTTATACAAAATGTGAATGATTAGGCAACATGGAGTCGTTAAGCCAAAAACTTATTATTTTTATTATTAAATTTAATATTTTATATTATTCATATTTTACGCTGCATTTACGTCTGCAACTATACGAATAATATCAATTTGATATTTCATATCGATATTAAAAAAAAAACTTTAAAATCACATTTAAAGTGATGCGAACGATGCGTTATAAATGGAAGCTTCAACTGTGAATTGAATCAAATAGCCAAAGAAGAGCAAACAATATCCTTACCCTAACTCTCTTAGGTAGAAAATGACAATTTTCCCAGGTAGCGACTATTGCAATCGAGTCTCCAGCAACAAAAAAACATTTTCACAGGAGTAAAAAAACGCTAACTAGACATACGATATAATGTTGAAATAAAATTTCTAGCAGAATGTAATTTTAGAGATTTTTATTAAATATCAATATTAAATCATATTGATATTATTCATATGGTTGCAGGAATATTTGAAACCTTCCAGTCAACCACTTCTTGAACTATCCGCCTAGAGTATATAGTGAGGAGACAAGAACTTCCTTTCTTACCATTGAAGGTAGGTTCACAGTCCTTATTGAGAACTTGAGATCTAATGCTACCAGAAATGCCAACAGTCTTCTCCTTCTCTCGTTTGTGTCCGAACTTCCCTAAACTGTGCGATGCGCATTAGAGTCATACCTAACAACCAGAGAGATCTGGTTGCCCTGGCAATTTAGTCACCAGTTTCGGCGATGGCAAGTTCATCCCATCAAAATTGACTGAATTATTTTTCTACTCCTTTCTACTTTCCCGATGACCTCAATCTCGATTGCTACTTCATCCCTAGAATATAATCAAGTATTAATCATCGATGCTCTTAACACAGACTCTCCAACATTTCTAAATTCTGCATTTATTTATCTCTTTTACGCGTGAGTAATATTTCATCAAAATAAAAATTTTTTACTTTGCAAGGCTCCCTTGTAAAACAAAAATATTATCTAAAAATCTGTTCAAAATACATAAATAATATATAAATTTAATAGAATTATATTTTATTTTTCTGTGATTGACTGTTGTGATTTCACATCAAATAAAACGGACTTAAAATAAAAATGTAGCATTAAAACTTACAACACTGAGCGGATTGATAATCACTTTCAAACACACCAAAACTTTACTTTTCATTACAAGTAAAAACAGTTTAACAAATTTTATTTTTTATGACTAAACAAATGACATTGATTATACGAGGGTGGATTAATAAGTACTCGTTAGGAATGAAGCACAAGTTTTTCACAAAAATTTTTTTTTATTTTTCAACATAATCCCCTTTTAGGACAATAAACTTTTCCCAACGTCCCTGCCATTTCTTTAACCCCCCAAAAATACGATTTGTCAAACTCTTCAAAATAGGCTTCTGTCTCGACGATGACCTTCTCGTTTGAGCTGAATTTTTTCCCGCAAAACCACGTTTTCATGTTAGGGAACAGAAAGAAGTCGCAGGCAGCCAGGTCGGGCAAGTATGGTGGATGCGGCAGCAATTCGTAGCGCAATTTGACTGCGACGATTCCAGATGAATAAGCTGGTGCGTTATTATGGTGAAACAGCACTTTTTTCTTTACCCCGAAATGGGGCTGTGTCTCCTCCAATTTCTTGTCGAATCGGTCCAATACTGTAGTACTGCCCCGTAATCGTGCTTCCTTTCTCCAAAAAATCCATGAAGATTATTCCCTTCGAATCTCGAAAAATCGTGGCCATAATCTTTCCAGTCGATGGGACCGTTTTTGCCTTCCTCGGAGCAGATTCACCCGGAAAAGTCCATTGTTTTGACTGTTACTTCGTCTTTGGTGTATAGTGATGGATCCAGGTTTCATGACCGGTGACGACTCGACGCAAAAACTCCTGCAAGTTTTGCTTAAAAAGATCCAAACACTGTTTCGAAAGTGACAGTCGTATTCGCTTGTTGTCCACCGTGAGCAATCGCGGCACCCATCGAGCCGACAGCTTTCTCATTCTTAACTTATCATGTAAAATATTGATTGCCGTTCCGTACGACACGCCTACGACCTCTGCTACTTCGCGTACTTCAGGCGTGATCAGCGAGAATCATGTCGCGAATGTTGTTAATAGTATCTTCGACCACGTGGCGGTGTGGACTCTCGCTCCCCATCAAAAACAGATGTACGGCCACGTTCGAATTCGTTGAACCAAAATCTCACGGTACTCATAGTTGGTGCAAGGTTTCTTCCATAGACACCAACCAACTGATCATATATTTGTCTGGGTGTCCTTCCATCCAAATATAAAAAGCGAATTGCGGATCGATATTGCTCTCTTTCCATTCTATCAAAAAACACCAAACACGTTTAATACAAATAGCTGTCAAAACAAAACTAACCTAAGAATCAGTTTGAAATTTTGTATAGCGTCGTTTGACAGATGGTAGTATACGATACAAGCCTGCTACATGGAAGTATTTATATATGCTCGTTATCTTATCTATAACTACATTTACACGGTTCGATTTAACGTCGAAGTTATAACATCGATGTTATCAAGAGACACGGTAGTGTCTCGGTGCCAAATGTAGCGCAGCGAGACCGGCCGTGTATATTTACGCGAGTCGGAGAATTGCAAGACCCTCAGATTATCGGATCTCGACAACCGCTGAACCGATCGACTTCTAAGTAGACTCAATCGATAGCTTGGGTTCGATTTTCATAACAAAACTGTTTTTATTTTTTGGCTACGTATCCTATAAGCTGAGATATTGCGATGCAAAGTTGAGATCTGAAAATTTTCATTTAAGAAACGTCGTCATCGACATTGGTGGTGAGCGGAGTGATGAGGTAGGGGTGAGGAAATGTACTTTTCGCTTTTCCACCACAATGTGGCTCTGCATGCGTTCAATAAATCGCGCGTCGTAATGGTTTGACAGCTCGTCCACAACAACGCGCCTAGCAACGCGTAAACAGGCGTCGAACGAGAAACGTCCTCCGGTACGCATCTTCACTGCGTACCGGATGACCGGACGCGGGCGCAACAATATTTTTCTTATAAATATGTATGTTACAAATATGTGTAGAGAAGGAACATCTAGCGTTTGGATTGAAAATAATGATACGCAGGTTAGAAAAAAGCACTGGCCTAGAGGCGCAAAAGATATTTATATTTTACTTTTAGAAAAAATTGATAATAAGTAATATATTCTTTTATAGTTTAAAATAATATAAATAATACTACAAAATGCGTGATATCAGTACAAAATTACCTTTTCAAAAAAAGGTAAAAAAAAGGTGCCAAATGTACGCGCAGATATACGAGATATAATTATGAATAATACTACAAAATGCGTGATATCAGTACAAAATTACCTTTTTAAAAAAAGGCGCCAAGTGTACGTACAAAAACGGACCTCATTACAAAACTATTTGTATATATATATTTACTGTATAACATTTAAATTAAATAAAAAAATATTGCAAAAAATTTGGCGCTGCTATATACATGTGTATATACACAACAATTGAGAGATTTATTCCTACTTGGTGTCATTTTTTGACACATCATATCTTTTTAAGTATATTAAAAATACCTATATATAGACAAATAGTACAGTAAATGTATAAATGTATTGTGTATTGTGTAAATTTTAACGTTTACGTTAAACAACACATTTAAATTACTTACAAATATTTCTGGTATAGCAGCGCCAAATTTTTTGCAATATTTTTTTATTTAATTTAAATGTTATACAGTAAATATATATATACAAATAGTTTTGTAATGAGGTCCGTTTTTGTACGTACACTTGGCGCCTTTTTTTAAAAAGGTAATTTTGTACTGATATCACGCATTTTGTAGTATTATTCATAATTATATCTCGTATATCTGCGCGTACATTTGGCACCTTTTTTTTACCTTTTTTTGAAAAGGTAATTTTGTACTGATTATTTTGACAGCAATTCGCAAACTTTGATCAAAAATATTACCTCTGATAATTTTAATAATATAAATTTTTTAAACAACTGAACTTAAGTAAATTTAATAATATTAAAATTTTTTTGTATATTACAATTTTGTCAGAACAAGTGACAAGTGAAAAGAGCTTTCATTTGCATTGAGAGTTCAATACACTTGATGGTGCCATAAATTACTATTAATATATACTGAGAGCTGCACGATTTCTTCCCGCAGAAACCTAACTGAATATCTTGTGACCTAACAGAAAAATGAGAAACAAATAAACCGGTGACTAATAGTTATCAATCGGCGGAGCTATGTTTTCGATAAGTTCACTTTTTCACATGTTTATTTTTATAAGTAGGATGAAAGAGACCGTGAGAAACCTGGTAATACCAGATGGTATCACAATTCGAACAAAGGAATTAATGAAGATAAAGTTTATCTATTTATCGGACACGCGATAATAATTTCAGCAAAAAATTCTAAAAAAAACACGTTTATTTATAACAAATATTATTTCATGGCGGCGAGATAAAAGTATTGCCCGGATAATATTGTTCCACTAATAAAACAAAATTTATTTGAGGTCAAAATTTGTGTGATCTCTGATAATTGCAAAGAAAACTTTGATTTGTATTGTATTCTTCATTCTCACGATAAACGTAGTAAGTTGTCTGTTTAAAAACGTGGAACTTAAACTCGAACCGAAGATAAGCGCGTTTATCAACAGACATTAATAAAAATCGCCGAGGGGTACGTGTAAATAAGATAAGTTACTGGAAAATGCTCGCATCTTCGAAAATAGAATGGTAAAGATCCGATGTCAAATAAGCAACCGTAAAATTAAAATTTATGACAATAATTCTACACCTAATTCTACACCACTCATTATTAAATAAGGGAATAATGAAAGTAATAATATAGGCAATGAGTTCAATAATAAAAATAATTAAATAATAATTGTATCAATTTGATACCGAATGATTTTGCTCTCTCTCTTTCTCTCTCTCGATGCAACAAAGCAGCAATCATCGCGTAACGCATAATAAGCGAGAATTTGTTTTCGAAATTTATCATCCGTCCGACAGACGACCATTCAAATTAGACAATCTTTCTGGTAAATAAAATCAAATCCAATGCTGTTGACGCGAATAATCTACGCATGTATTTCTACACATATCTTCGTTTGTTTCACAAATGTTTTTCGAGATCGCTGTTTTCTCCTACAACACGAACGATACAACCATATCCCAATTAATTTCTTTTGAGCCCGATCGTTAGAGTAAAGCTAAACAATTTTTTATTAACTTGAATGCAGAAATTGAGATCGATTCTCATTGTATCCCGTTGTTAAATAAATATAGAATTTAACAATAAGAGATATATACCGTTTGTTGTAAATAATAACAATGATAAGAAAGGGAAGGCTAATTTGTACAATAACGAGCAAAACATGGATGACTTACAAAAATTAATTTAATCTAATGACTTCATAATAATAGAATACAATAAAAAAACCGAAATTATTTGGACGTTTCGACTTCACGGAGTTTTCATCAGTAATGCAATACATTCAAAACTAAATCACATACAATACAAATCGCGATGTAACGGATATAAAAAGGTTGTTGTTATCAACTCGCACATTTCAAATCAACACGATCCGATCCGTATTATTCTCGGTATAGTTATAACTGTGAACTCGAATCACCTTATGAAATTTTGTGGTCAAGAATTAAACGCCTAAGAGAAACTAATTACTCGTTGGAAGGCGAGAATATGTTGGTCATCAATTAAAATTGATGTGGTATTAATCGAAGTCATCAAAAGGAAATCCATGATTGTGAAGTCATAACGTATAAGAATCGAATGTCTTCTAAATGTTTAAAAATGAAGTTGGCTGTAAGTATTGTACATAAAAGAGGAATAACAAAACGGTATATTACAATGAAGCTGTATCAGGGTCCTATTTTTTACTTACGGAATAAGATGCGCAACAGTAATTAAGTAATGTGAAAGTATAATTTAATATTCGGCTGACGTGAAGATTCACGAGACATACATGGCGAAACACATCAAATACACCGTTAGAAACCGTGAAACGCAACTTGTAATTATTACTGCTAATGTCGCTCTAACGCAAACCACTGGTGGAGGGGAGATTTACAAGTTCGTTTATAATGCTGATATGTGCCCTGTCTAACAATTCTGTGTCTTTATGTGAATTTATACCATGTTTTTAACTCTTGATGTGAATCATTTCGCTGATTAGTCTTTTCTGATAATTATATTCAACATCAAGAATTTCAGCGTTATCCCAGTCGAACTGGTGGTTAAACTGAGTTATGTGTTCTGACACGACTGAGTATCTGGACGGATCCAATTTTATATTGTATTTGTGCTCTTTTATTCTTGTAATTAATTTTCTTTTCGTTTGTCCTACGTATATCGCATCACAATTTTTACAACAGATCTTGTAAACTACACTATTTCTTTCACCCTTAGTATATTTATCTGTATGTGGAAATAAAAATTTAAACAAACGGTTTAAGCATCTAAAACCAATTGTAATTTTTTACTTATCAATAGTACGTTTGATAATTTTGGTGATGTTGTTAATAAAAGGGAGTATTAGGAAACTTTTTTGTGTATTAGTAGGAATGCAATCTATCGTGCGGTTTTTTTGTTTAATTTTTTGGGTGAGTGTATTAATTCTAACGTTTATGTGTTTAAAAATAAAATGGAGAGCATACCCATTGTCTAGGAGAATGTGTGCACCACTCTATGTTTTTTTGAAAAAAATCAGGATGTGACAATAGGATCGCTCTGTCAATAAATCCATATATAGTCCCCACTTTATGACAGTGTGGGTTGTTGGAAAAGTAAGATAAAAATCTCCTTGAAAATATGCTCTTGTGGAACCAATCGATTTTTTATATTTTAATATTGTCGTTGTTGATTAATTTTAGGTAAACTAAGAGTATTATTGGTTTCATATTCAATGGTGAAGCTTAATCTTTTATAATATTCATTAAATTTGTCAAGGAACATTTGTGATTTGTTTATTGGGGCAGATAGAACAATATCATCCACATAACGATAATAAAAAGTAGGTGAACAATTAATGGAAGAAAGCACATATTCCTCTAAGGGCCAATTTCACCATCGTCAGTTATTCTTAACCTTAGGTTAAACTATATCTTCGTCTCTTTTTCTTAAACTTATCTGAAAAAGACGAAGATATAGTTTAACCTAAGGTTAAGGATAACCGACGATGGTGAAATTGGCCCTAAGTCACGCATAACTATCGGCTATAATGGGAGATAACGGGGATCCCATGGATGTACCATATGTTTGTTTGTAAACGTTATTGTTGAATTTGAAATAAGTGGACGACAAAACGAGGTTTAAGGCAATGTTGAATTCGGTTAATGGTAACTTAGTGTTGTGTGCAATGTGATTCCACCGGTCAGCGATACCTCGGAGAGCTAAGTCCAACGGAACATTGATAAAGAGAGACGTCACATCTAGCGAGAACATGATGTCAGAGTCTTTTAACTTTTTTCTCGACAAACAGTCGTAATTCAAAGCTGTTTTTTACACTATTGGATAGAGGAATACTGTTAGTAATAATGTCATTCAAGAAGGATGCCAAATTGTAAAGAGCGCTGTTGGTAAATAAAACGATAATTCTGAAGGGATAATCTTTTTTGTGGATCTTGGGGAGTCCATAGGCTTTCGGGAGAGGAGCGTCACTCGTTTTCAATGTAAAGAAGTCTCTCTTTGTAATATATTCTTTGGACAGCCATCTCTTTAAGAGATCGTTTAATTTTTCTCAATATTGTAGGATAAATTTTTGTTAACCGTTGTGATGTATGTGTCATTACCGTTTAATAGTGCCAACATTTTGTTATTGTAAGTATGTATGTCCAATACCACTGTTATGTTCCCTTTGTCTGCTCTTGTGAAGAAAATATCGGGATGTTGCTGACAAAACGAGATTGTAACTTTCAATATCATTGATCACAATATGCATTGAATTCCTTGTTATTTTAGGTTTCAACATGTTGTGGAACTCCGGTATGATCAAGTCGCGTATTTTATGTTAAAAGTCTACTTTGTTTAATGTAGTGTAAGTTTCAAGGTCTTGAATGCAAGTAAAAATCGAACATTTCGGATCAAATGTGTCAAGTAAGCTAAATCTTTCGCCAAATTGCAACAAATATTTTCAAATATTTCCTGTGGGATGAAAGTAGTTGTTAAGTTAATAAACCATTGGTCGTTAATGTAATGTAAGTGCTTATTTCTAGTGATAGGGAAATTGTGTGGAACCACTAAAATGGTAGATTTTGGTTCGTCTTGGCTATCGTCTTTGTATTTGATATTGGTAAGTATTTCTTTGTTATCATGAATCGTCACAACCTTGATCGATTTGATGTTGTTAATGTACTCCTTATTTTTTATCTTGGTTAGCTATTCAAGTTTATTTTTATGCAGGAGCAATTGTCGTTTGTGGTGATTATAGAAATAGTCATGCGACACGATATCTGTATGTCACACCATATACAAATGGGCAATACATTGGCAATTTTAGGTGACAACAAATGGAGATTTTCCCTTAAGAACCAAACATTTCTATGCAAGTCAAAAATTTCTAATTCTATTATTATGAAGTTATTAGATTAAATTAATTTTTGTAAGTCATCCATATTTTGCTCGTTATTGTACAAATTGGCCTTCTCTTTCTTATGATCTTCTCTTTCAATGTTGCCGACAAGCGAGGAAATGAAGAAGCGAGGAAAACCAACCTACCACTTTTTCACGCGCGCATTGGCTCAGACATTTTAATTCATAACTCAATAACTATTGCGAATATTGCAAAATGGTATTTGACTTTTATCATCAGTATGAGCCAATCTAGCTGTACTCTTCGGCTGTGCTAAAAATTTTCAGATACCCTGTACATCAATAAAATAATTAATCCTTTATTATATCTTTTATATTTTATTTATAATATTAATGATGTCAATTATTAACCTTTTTTTTGGATTACAATATTAAAATTGATATTTAATATATTTTACTTATTATATTAATTTTGTGATCGATAATGACACGTGTACAAAGTGTCAATAATGATGCTAAAAAGTATTTTGTAAACAAATAGAACTTTCCCTTTGTGTTCTACAATGTTGATTCGGTCGATATTTGCTTCAAAGATTTGCATCCCTGTTACAAACAGGGACAAATCTTATACGAAGCGGATGAGCAGGGCGAAGTATGAAATCAGCTTGGATCCGAAGATTCTTTAAGTAATCAATAGGTTCCAAGTAAAAATTGTGTATCAGAGGAGCTATTAACGCCTTCATTTTTAGCATAGCAAATCGTTGGCCTGAAATTGGATATTGTAATCTGTTTATAACAGAATATTATATACATCAAGATATGAAAAAATATAACTTACCGATGCAGTTACGTGGGCCAGCACTGAATGGTACATACGAATAAGGATGACGATTTCGGATATTCTCAGGTAAAAATCTGTCAGGGTCAAATACCTCTGGATTTGGCCAAAAATTGGGATCTCTATGGACTGCACGAATAATAAGTGCGACAGTTGTTTCAGCGGGTATTAAATATGACTCTAAAAAGTATATTACATAATAAGATTTACAAATATATAACAATTCAAAA
Source organism: Crematogaster levior (assembly GCA_901521435.1). NCBI lineage: Eukaryota > Metazoa > Arthropoda > Insecta > Hymenoptera > Formicidae > Crematogaster > Crematogaster levior. Next base: position 50,706 of record CABEGB010001288.1, on the reverse strand, counting down.
CTTTATAAAAATTTTAGAATTGTACATATATATATTATTACTACATAAGAATAGATACCTGTACATAGCTTGCATGATTAAAAAAATAATGTAATTATTTAAATTATTTATAAATTTCATTAATTGCTTAACATTATTTTCTGATAATACTGCACGTATCTTTGTATATAAAATTTTTAGAATAATATAACGAATATAAATAAACTTATTAATGAAAATGTAGAAATTTAAAAAATGCAGAAATATTGCATTTTACATATCTAATTCATACATTGACGACATACTGCGTAACGTATTTAATAATGCATACAATAAAAAATTAATTAGATGCATACGTAATCTTACGTCTTCCTTAAGAATTCTTGATATGAAAAATACGCTGGGATATAAGCGCAACGATTCTTTTATACATCTTTCTAAATATGGTAAATCTTGCAACAGTTTCATATTAAATTTCTTTCCATTTTCTTGCAAAGCAATATCAACTTCGTTCCTGACACGATCCTGGATCATAATTGTTAATTAAAAAGGTGTTTCTTAATTGTGGTGCTTTTATAGTTAAACACAATTCCGAGAATATTTATCTCCCATGTGTAGTAATTAATTTTGAGATACATTTATGTAAAATACATTTATAAAAATATAAAATAAATTCTTTTTGTTTTATTTTTTATTTGAAATATGTGCGTATAGAGTGTCGTATGCGTATACGCACCTACACGTGTGTGCGTACATTTACTCTTTTAATACGGTATATCTATTAATACAGAAAAGTAAATTGTGTACATACTTACATATACACTTAAAAAAATTTATATAATACATCTTTAATAAATAATTTTTGAAATTATCAAAGTTTTTTATTTAATGGCGATGTACATTTGACGACAGATGCCTACCTGAATGTCCTTGTGCTCAGCTAATAGTGCCAAAGTGAAACACAGACATATTGATGTAGTATCATGACCCTATAAATCATATATCGTTATATGTATATGCATATCGACATATGAAGTAATAAGAAAAGTTACAACAGAACTACAAATATATACCTCAAACATGAAAGTATCGACTTCTTCCCGAATATCTAAATCAGACATGAGACCCTGATGAGATGCCGCTATTAGAAGATCCAACATCGCAAGCCGTTTTCTTCGTTCTAAATCAAAATATACATATCTCCAAATATATGTATATTAAGCAGATGTATATTAAGCAGGTACAAATTTGATAACTTAACCCTCAGTTACTAGACTTTCAAAATTTGACGTTGTTCCTAGACTAGGTCTGTGGGCCCCGAGCGATTTTCAAACGCTTGTATCTCAAAGTCAAATTAACATAAAATAAAATTTTTTTTTAATTCAACGCCAGAATCTCAGAAAAAAATATGTAATTTAGAATTTTTTAAACTTAATAATTTTTTAGATATTTTAAAAAATATGAAAATACTTTTTGAAAAAAACACTTTTTTTTAAAACTAAACATCTCCACTTCAAATCAAGATAAAAAAACTTTACTAGTGAGCAACAAAAGGTCTTGAGTTGTACTTTAACGCTGTAAAAGCTGTTTTGTGGTTTATTTCAAAAAACATATTTTTTTTCGCAAAATAAAAATCAATAAATTTAGCCTTTTTTGATCATTTTTAAAATCGTATTTAGGTCATTCTCGCTTAGAAAAAATTATTATTTGGGTCTAATTTTTTTATATAATTACAATGTAATATTTATAAAATATAACATTTTTATAAATAAATAAATTGTTTATAATTAACGGATGATCTCGTTTTTCTTGATGAAAAACAAAAAAAGGCTCATTTTACGTAGTATAGGTATACAAATACAAAGAAAAATCATATTATAGAGCAAAAAAAATTTTTTTTCTATTTCTATTTTTTATATTAGATACTTTTAAAATATCTGTATTTAATAGATGTCTTAGATAAGTTTACACACACACAATTATATATTAAACAGCGATTAGATTTAAAGAATGGCTACTAATTGCAATACGTACTTCCTTTCGGTTCTGAATCATCTCTCTCTATCACTGTATCATTGCCAGAGCTTTGCAAGTATCGACCATTAGTGCGTTCATGATAAAGTTTTCTTTCAGCAATAATCTATGAAAATATGTTTATTTTAAGATTTATTTGAATGCATTAGTTATATGTTGAAAATATTTATAAATTATCTTATAATATTGTTATAGAGTAGTCAAATGGAATTTTTATTGTAATTTTTTAAAATAGATAATGTTTAAATATTATATTAAATAGCATTTTTACCTACTCGTTCAGTAAATCCTTGTAATATCTTTAGAACCTTCTTTTGTTCTCTGCCTTTTGATGTTAAGGAGAATATCCAGTCGATCAACAGCCATGGTCTCATTAATCTAAACCATAATTAATGAATAATAGATAATTAATGAATGATACTTTAAGATAATTTAATTAAGATATCAATTTGTAAAAGCTTTCTTTAACTTTTTTCTACAAACTACTATATTTAATAATATTTTAGTAACTATATAAAAAAGAGAATATACTAATAAATCACTAATAAAGTTATGCAAAAGATGTAGAATCTCTTATCTAGTATAAACACACACATATTACACCTTTTCAATTACTTATTCTTAGAGATATATTTATCTCTATCTCAGCTTGATTACACATTGTGGTTTCATTATATATCAATATTTAACGTTTTAAAAGCTTTAAATAACATTTACTTTTAAATAACAATTTACCGCATATACTTTATATATACTATATAATACATCTCTAATTACTAATAAAAATTATGTTTTAAATTAGATGTAATTACATTTATCTCGTGTTACATTATGTGATATAATTATACATGTAAATCCATATCTCTTCTTAACACAGAATATAGATATATAGTTACTTCACAGATAGCACAAGACGTTCTACAATTACATCTCTAAAGAACTCTTTCAGAGCACTCTGGACTGTTTTACGATAATTTTGGGACATTTTGTGTTATATGAACTATTATATCTATAAATTACCTATAAATAAAAAGTTCGCCCATCCGATGAATCGCTTCTCGATACTGCTGCTGGAACACACCTAGATCTTGTAGAGAAATTCCCATGGCAGTTTCTGCAAAAATGTTTGTAAAAGTCATCATGATAATGTTTGTAAAAGTATCATCATAATGTTATCATACATATTTCAAAGCTATATATCTGTGGCTGCATAAATTATAATGTATATGAATTAGTATTTTATGATATTTTTACGTTAAAAAAATTGTTTTTTGTCTTATTCGTCAATGGAAATAAAACTTTATACAGCTATGAGCACATCGCACCACATATTGCATTCAGAGTATGTTCACTGGCAAATGGTAGTAAATCTTTTACAACTGTGCCTCCTGCATTATTCAAAGATTTAGTTATGTTTTGACTTTCCTGAATTAAAATCTCAACAAACTGCTGCAATATATTAAAATGAAATGCGGAGGTTAACATCTTTCGTCGTGAATGCCATTTAGCACCTAAAACATAAATAAACACATAATTACATACATAACCGCATAATTGTGAGAGAACGATGTAAAACAAATATTGTGATGAGAATAATATATTTTATTTAATTTTAAATTGATTGATTTTTAATGACCATTGATTACTTAAAAATTTATTCTTCTTTGTATTTAAATATTTGCGATAACACATTGTGATATAAATCGTACAACAAAGAAATGCTTTATAATGCACTTCCTTTTAACTTCTTTTTAATTTATTTATTTTCTCACATCCTTTTTTTGTAATACACATTTTATGTTTTCTTATAATATTGCTTCCAGAAATGAAAATGGTTAAGAGTGGTATATCAACCGAGAAGAAACATATTTTAAAAGACACACGAGATATAAGTTGTAACTAAACTCACAAAAATTAGAAACTTTTGAATCAGGTATATTACATCAAAGTCATTTATCAAAATAATTACATATGCATTTACATTCATATCAACGTTTCACTTATAACTTTATAAAGAAGAAAATATTATTATATAAATTTATCATTTCTACATGTACTACATAATACTACTTAAATTTACTTGCACAGGTTTATTTTATTATCAACCAAATTGAAATTTAAAACTTAATAATAAGTAAAAAAGAACTTAAAAACTCATATATTATTTATGTTAATATCATTATGGTCAGTATTTGTAATCAGTATTCTTATTTCAAAACCGTTTTAAATAATGTCTTAAGATGTTAATACGACTTTGTGATTAGTTTATAATATCTTAAAATTGTACTTATGACGGCCTTAAATATATTATATTAACAGACTATAAATAGCGGCCTAATATTACCTGCACTAGTGAGAAGACCAGTATGCAACCAAGGATGTAAAATATCATAAAATGGACTCTTTTCGATGTGTTTTGTGTTGCTTAATATTGTCTGAAGTTACAGAAAATATTAAATTTGTTGTTAAACATTATGTCATTTAATTCACACATCACATATAATCAATTAATTGCTCTTTAAAAGTAATTTAATTATTCAATAATCTGTACACAGGTTTTTTATGAATAAATATATTTTCAAAATAAAAAAAAACAATAAATATCTTATTACTAATGTACATATCAATAATAAAAAATAAAATTTTATTAATTTTTTTTTTAATGTATCAATAATAAAAATAAAATAAAATTTCTTTTATTTCATTACCTCTAAATCATCCGGATGACGAATAATTACTACAGGAAAAAAGAATTCCCAAACTTTAAAAATAGGATAGTACTGATTGGATAGAGTAATAATCAGAATCCTCCATAGTTCTTCTAATAAATATACGTTTATTATGTAAACTCATAGAAATATTATAAATATTGATTAAAAATAATGATTATCATCCCAGATAGCACAACTGATCCTTTTGATTTCAAAAAGAATTCACTTTCTTGAGTTCTTTTCGAATTCGCGTAATCTGTTCGAAATGAACTAAAAAAGAATTCCTTTTCATTGCGAATTCTTATGGACTCGAAAAGGAATCCTTTTTGAATCTAAAAAAGAACTCACAAATGGTGACATAAAAGTGAAGTCTTTTGGAATGCTGAAAATACTTTTAGAACAGAAATGGGATGGAAAAAGAATTCATTTTGTAAATCGGGGACCAAAAAAGAATTCTTTTCGAATTCTCTGTGCTATCTGGGATTATATTCAAAGTGTTCTACTGTTTCTTAAATTTCAATAGTTAAGAAATAAATGTTAATATAAATAAATGTTATGTTATGTGTGCATTTAAAATTATATTTTTAGGTTAAATAATTCTTAACTCTCAAGTACACTGTTTATTTTTCTTATGCTCGCACTCTCTGTGAATCTGTAGCGGAGTACATACTACATAGTGAAACCTTTAAACTTTTTCTCTTCGCTCCCCTAGATTTCTCCATCCTCCCTCGGCCGGCACAAAAAAACCAAGTCTTTAAAAAATGTATAGGATCTCAGTGACCCTACAGTGTACTGAGAGAGTTAAAAGTGATCAATATGCAAAAATATTGATAATTATACATGTCAAAAAGAAACGTTTGTAAAGGTTATATTAAACAATTTGTAAGTAAAGACTAGTATTATAATTTATACAAATACATAAGAAATTTTAATTTACCTCGTGAACCAAGAAATTCCAATACATTTCCAACAATTGGAATACCTGATGGTCCTGGTACAAGATTGATAAGTCGTCCGTTTTTTCCATGATGCACATAATAATTGTACATCAATAAAAAAAGGATAAATAACAGCAATATAGTAGTGATCATCGTTTGTTGACGAAATAATTAGTCAGTTTAATCAAGTTTTATTTTCTTCAGCACTTTCTTTTCTGTCAGTTCTAAAATTAAATAAATCATTAAATATATATATCCCTTACGGAAAAAACACTGAAATATTGAGTATTTACACTCAAATTTAAGTGTTAACACTTAATTTTGGGAGTTTACTCTCATATTTGGGTGTTATACTCAAATTTTGAGCGTTTTCACTGAAGCTTGAGAATTTACACTCGAACATTGAGTGTAGACACTCAAATATTGAGTATTTATACTCAAAATTGAGTGTATGCTTTAAAGGTTGAGTATGTACACCCAATGATTGAGTGGTTAAACTCAAGTTTGAGTGTGATCGATGATTTTCAATTGTCTGAGCAGTTAGCGACACATTCAGTATCTGTTCGACCACGAGACGTCTCGCGTGTTAATCCTTAAGTAAAGGAATCCTTTTTTTCAAGTTGTATAAATAAGTTGAGTGATTTGTAATTGTGCAATAAGCACATAATTGTTAGTGCCTCACAAGCACTTAAGTATTGGTGTCTCACAAGCACACAAGTATTGGTGCCTCACAAGCACACTAATGATAGTGCCTCACAAGCACATAAGTATTGGTGTTTCACAAGCATACAAGTGATAGTGCTTCACAAGCACATATATATCGGTGTCTCATAAGCACATAGAGATCAGTGTCTCACATATACACGGATGCGCATTCTCGCTAAGTGAAAGAAAGCCATTTTACATTCGTTGGATCTCACAAGCACACAATAAGTCATCTCTCGAGCTATACGAGCATTCTATATCTGTGCCCTTCCTCGATGAGTTCATAAGATAAGCAGGGATGGGAAGTAACGCGTTACTTGTAACGCCGTTACCGTTACAGTTACATTTTTTTGGTAACGGACTGGTAACGGCGTTACTTTTTATTTCTGTAACTGTAACGGTAACGTAGTTACATTTTTTTAGTAACGGTAACGTATTTTACAGTTACTTTTATCGTTACTTTCTTTAAATCTAATCTTCAGTTATCGATTGATATTCATATAATGAATTTGAATAAGCGCGTGTGTATGAACACCCTCCACACGCTGTGGCGGTGGCAACGTCTTGAAAGTTGGCATTACTGTCGCGCGCTTGCCGCTTTTATAGGGTTACGTTCGGAAACACACACCGTGTGCACACCAGCTAAAAATCTATACTGTACGTTACGTATAATATATGTTATTTGCGCGCGCGCACGCACGCACGCACGCACGCACACACAAGGCTTAAATCAAAGGTAATTTGTTAATCCGTTTATATGTTAAACTAAAAAAAATATGCATACAGTATTCGCATTCTAAGAACAAAAATATAAACATTTTAGTCTTTATATCTATATGTATTATTTTAGATTTTGTACATTTGAGAAAAAAGAATTAATAATTGCCAAGTTATCTACATCCTAAATTTAAATTAAACTAGTTAACTGGCGAAAAGAAAAAATTAGCTGAAAGCTACTTAGAAGAACAATAAACAATTAATACATTCATGACCGCGTATTACTAAATAGTAAGAAATAAACTTCAATTCGCCTTTTTACGATCGAACCTGGATCTTTTTTGGCCAATCAATGATCTGCACAACCGTAGTACACAATTAAATACAAGATGCGCGTCGACACTGTCGAACTTGAAACGCAAACACAATCACCAATTTAAAATCAATTTGATTTCAAATGTTGGTGTTAATAAGACCCCCCATCCCCTACATATAAATAATTTATTTCTACTTAGAAGATTTGTTAGACATTCGCTCAAGTGAAAATTCTCCCAACTCAAACAATGATGATTTTTTCACTTTTCATCGGCAATCGACATTAACTTTAGAGTCTGGAGAAGAAGAGTTACAACGATTTTTGAAATCAAAAAGATGTGATATTGATGCATTGCAAGATTTTCCGAAGTTGAAAAAGTTATTCATTAAAGGCCATGGGACGATAAGTATACCAAATCGGCCCCAGAAAGATATCAGGTTCATCATTTCAGGAAATGTTAGTACCCATAAGATACTTCGATGCTGCCAGTTTCAGATCTTTACCTATAACCGTTTCTGGATAAATCAAAAAATACTGAAAATCAGTAAAAATTATTATTCTCAGCACCTTGTGAATCGATTGATCTGAATACCAAATATGTTTTAGGGGTTGATGGTAGCTTCTAGGAAAAAAAATAAGAGCTATATCGGTTCATAAGATCCTTAAAAAAAATGCGTTTATTTTTTTAATTTTAATTTTTAACTGTGTTACGAATTTTGGGAATTTTTAAAAACGGTACGCCATATTGAAAAAAATTAAAATCCGATTTTTTGCTCAAAAATCGATTTTTTTAATGATTTAACTCTTGAAATGATAAAATACAGAACTTTTGCGATTATTGTACTGTTCAAAATGACAGAAAAAATTAGAAACACTTATATGAAAATAATTGTTCTTTATTTTATAACTTCAATATTAATATTTAATTATGAACTAGAAGAAAAACGTATTAATTATATTAATCAGTAAATGATAAAAATCTTCCTATGAAGTGACTAGTCTTCATCGCTATCTTCATCAATTACTGTGGTGATATTGTCTTTATTGAATAAAGTATTAAGTACTGCTGCTGGTCTGGGGATTTTAGCCAAATATCGTCCGTGTGCCAAGTAAAAAATTATTGCAGCTACATGTGAACAACAACCAATTGTCCTCAGTCCATTAGCACATTCACAGCAATATCTTGATATTCCACTCCATCCAATTGTATTTGGTTTATATTCAATGAAACATCTGTAAACCTTTCTACCAATATGGCGAGATTGTACTAGAGCCTTCGATATATTGGTTTTATCTCTAACAAACTGAATCGTCATATTATCTGATTCATCTATCATCTCTGCTAAATATGATATTGCTTGTTTATATTGATAGGAACCCGTGAATAAAAGTTTCAAGTCTTTTTCGGTCATTTCTGGAAAATCTATCAAATCACTAGACAGAATTGTCTCAAATGGAAGTTTTTTTCGCTGCCAACCATTTTTGTCTACTTCTTCAGCTAATGTATTATCAGTATTTGATTTGATCTTGATGTCTAGTGATTTGATAGATTTTCCAGAAATGACCGAAAAAGACTTGAAACTTTTATTCACGGGTTCCTATCAATATAAACAAGCAATATCATATTTAGCAGAGATGATAGATGAATCAGATAATATGACGATTCAGTTTGTTAGAGATAAAACCAATATATCGAAAGCTCTAGTACAATCTCGCCATATTGGTAGAAAGGTTTACAGATGTTTCATTGAATATAAACCAAATACAATTGGATGGAGTGGAATATCAAGATATTGCTGTGAATGTGCTAATGGACTGAGGACAATTGGTTGTTGTTCACATGTAGCTGCAATAATTTTTTACTTGGCACACGGACGATATTTGGCTAAAATCCCCAGACCAGCAGCAGTACTTAATACTTTATTCAATAAAGACAATATCACCACAGTAATTGATGAAGATAGCGATGAAGACTAGTCACTTCATAGGAAGATTTTTATCATTTACTGATTAATATAATTAATACGTTTTTCTTCTAGTTCATAATTAAATATTAATATTGAAGTTATAAAATAAAGAACAATTATTTTCATATGAGTGTTTCTAATTTTTTCTGTCATTTTGAACAGTACAATAATCGCAAAAGTTCTGTATTTTATCATTTCAAGAGTTAAATCATTAAAAAAATCGATTTTTGAGCAAAAAATCGGATTTTAATTTTTTTCAATATGGCGTACCGTTTTTAAAAATTCCCAAAACTCATAATTCCATCGAAAATTGAATGAGGAATTCAAAAAACATAGTCTCATAATTTTAACGTAATCGTAACACAGTTAAAAATTAAAATTAAAAAAATAAACGCATTTTTTTTAAGGATCTTATGAACCGATATAGCTCTTATTTTTTTTCCTAGAAGCTACCATCAACCCCTAAAACATATTTGGTATTCAGATCAATCGATTCACAAGGTGCTGAGAATAATAATTTTTACTGATTTTCAGTATTTTTTGATTTATCCAGAAACGGTTATAGGTAAAGATCTGAAACTGGCAGCATCGAAGTATCTTATGGGTACTAACATTTCCTGAAATGATGAGCCTGATATCTTTCTGGGGCCGATTTGGTATACTTATCGTCCCATGGCCTTTAATACGGCTCTACCGAGCAGTGCATCCGTTGAAAGACTATTTAGTACTGGTAGTTCTGTATTTACACCTTCTAGAGGTCGGTTAGATGATGATGTAATCGAATATCAGCTTCTATTAAAAATTAATAAAAAATATCGATAAAGTAACATATATTTTGTCTCTTGTGATTTAGAGTTATGTAGATAATCTTATATCCTAATTATTAAAAAAGTAACGGGAAAAGTAACGAATCGTTATTTTTTAAGTAACGGTAACGGTAACTAGTTACTTTTGAGACTCAGTAACTAATAACGGTAACTAGTTACTTTTTTGACTCTGTAACGAGTAACGATAACTAGTTACTTTTAAACCCTTACGGAAAAAACACTCAAAAAGACACTCAAAGTAACACTCAATTTGAGTATTATTTCGGACACTCAACTTGAGAGTGACACTCAACTTGAGTGTCAATTTGAGTGTTAGGGCCTATCCAGACAAACTTGCATAGTCGCATAAACGTATGCATAAAGAAATTGGTTCATTTCCTTATGCATTTGTTTGTGGACCAATCAATTTCTTTAAACATACGTTTATGCGATTATGCAAGTTTGTCTGGATAGGCCCTTACTCTCAACTTGAATCAACTTTATGACACGTGAAAGAGTTTTAGTCATAATTGTAAGGCTGTAAGCAAATCAAACGATTAAAAAAAATGTAATTAAAAATGTAATTCAAACTTATCATATATAATAATGAATATTAGTAAATATTACACAATACATAACAGTATTGTGATAAATATATGAATGAAACGTATAATATTCTGATATGAATTGTAGTATAATGATTATGCAGAAAGCAGTGTTATTATAAGAACGCAATACGGCATATAACGTACAGAATATATTATTTGTTATATAAACAATGAGTAGCATGTAAGAACTTATCTTATGATGTAATTACTTATCTTATGAACTCATCTAGGAAGGGCACAGATATAGAATGTTCGTATAGCTCGAGAGATGACTTATTGTGTGCTTGTGAGATCCAACGAATGTAAAATGGCCTTTCTTTCACTTAGCGAGGATGCGCATCCATGTATATGTGAGACACTGATCTCTATGTGCTTATGAGACACCGATATATATGTGCTTGTGTAGCACTATCACTTGTATGCTTGTGAAGCACCAATACTTATGTGCTTGTGAGGCACCAATACTTAAATGCTTGTGAGACACTAATACTTAAGTGCTTGTGAGACACTAACAATTATGTGCTTATTGCACAATTACAAATCACTCAACTTATTTGTACAACTTGAAAAGAAGGATTCCTTTACTTAAGGATTAACACGCGAGACGTCTCGTGGTCGAACAGATACTGAATGTGTCGCTAACTGCTCAGACAATTTAAAATCGTTGATCACACTCAAACTTGAGTTTAAACACTCAATCATTGGGTGTACATACTCAACCTTTAAAGCATACACTCAATTTTGAGTATAAATACTCAATATTTGAGTGTCCACACTCAATGTTCGAGTGTAAATTCTCAAGCTTCAGTGCAAACGCTCAAAATTTGAGTATAACACCCAAATATAAGAGTAAACTCCCAAAATTAAGTGTTAACACTTAAATTTGAGTGTAAACACTCAATATTTCAGTGTTTTTTCCGTAAGGGGTGTTACATATCCTATATAGGTTATTTCATAAAATAACAAAAGATTAATAACATAATATACACTTTTTTTAATTATTTGCTTTTGTTATAAGACAAATATTTATTAAACATATATATATATATATATATACAGGGTGAGGAAAAAGTATGGAAACCCTTAAATATCTCGGAAAGAAGTTTTCCCAAAAAATGCTTTAAATAAAAGTTTCATGGCTTGAAGGATGCCATCAGATGGTGACAATGATTTGAACTTGAAGAGTCATTTGAAGGTCACGTGAAGGTCACCGTCAATTTCTTAAATGGAACTTTCTAATTTTTATTGCATATTCTTATAATTTATCTCGAGAGCTTTCCAAAACATTATAATAAAGTACTTTTACATTAAGTATTTTCCGGAGTTATAAGGCTTGAAATAATTTCTTAATTTTACATAAACCATAAAATATCTCGTAAAATATTCGATGACCTTACCTCAATACTTCTATGCACAGAATAATGAGAGGAATCAATTGGTGTAAAGAAAACACATAGTTGTTTTTAAGAAAAAATATGTAATTTGTCTTAACTAACATTATATTATTGCATATCGTTAGACGAAAGGAATATCAGCAATATCATCATCATTACGTCAATTAAATATTTTTGAATTTTAATATCTTTTTTACATATTTGTAACACGATTTGTAACGCCTTGTTGTTGAAGAAGTAAACAAGATAAGAAATAATTAAAAATAATTAGTTTTTTCTTACATTATTGCATATCATTAGGCGAAGAGAAAAACAAGACAAGAAATAATTAGTTTTTTATTGCATAGTGTTAAACGAAGAGGAATATCATCATCAACGTCAATACGTCATCAACGTTAAACATTTTTCATTTTGCCACGTGTATTTTTTATTTTGCCAATATAAATCACAAATAGCATATATAATTCTGCTCTTTGAACTCTATTTCTATAATTAACTTATTTATCTTATAACTTATTTTATCTTGTTGCTTTCGATATCAAATATTCTAATGTTAGAATGTAAGAAGTTAGAATACTAACGTGCTGGAAAATAATACAACTTTTTTCTCTTCTGTAATTCTCTTATTTCTTTTATCTCTTAACATTTCTCTCGATGACCAAGTATAACATACACTATATGCACAATTAAATTTTATTAAGATAAATATTATTTTGAATGTGTGTGATCAACATGTTTTTGTTATTTATTTAAAAAGCCCTAAGTCTGTTTATTAATTATCAATACTAAATAATTACAGTTTATAAAAATACTAAAACGCAGAATAAAATAAAATCGTTATAACTGTCAAAAAAAAGCTTTATATTTTTTAAAATTATGTGTCAAAACTAAATCCACACACAAAATTTATATTATTTTATTTACAATTTAAAATTTGGTGTGTGTGTGTGTGTGTGTGTGTGTGTGTGTGTGTACATTATAGTTATAATAGTTCCATTTGGCACTCATAACGCTCATGAGAATCATTCATCTTTGTTTAACAATTGTTAAACAACAAAGATGAAATAATTCAAAGAAACATACCTTTTATTACAATTTCACATGATAATTTATATATTACATAATATATATATAATATATATTCGAATACTACAATTCAAATACTACTAAAATTCAATTTTTTATGATAGAAATTATTTATAAGTACATTTCAAATTCTGCATTTATTCTAAAATTAACTAGTCGGAATTCGATTACTTTGCAAGTACAATGTATGATTTTTTATAAATATTACTCAAATCCAAAAAAAATGAAATTTGATTATTGGATTTGACTCGGATTTTTAATTACATATTAAATACATATTAAACTTTATTTCCTACATATAAATCTCATTCGACTTAAGAAAAGATTTTTCAAATACTTAATAATCACGGCGAATTAGTAAAAACATGTTTTAATTTTATTCAGTTGTAACTCGTTGTAACTCGTTCCACGTATAACGTCATCTTAATTATACAGAAAATCTGTATCACATGTATAATCTGTGAATAATTACCATTCGATCGAGATATAATTATATAAAATCTCTATAGTTTGCTTGTCCAATTGAGATTTAAAAGAAAAAAAAGATCTATCGATTCTTCTTATTGATTTTCTTACCGATAACATTGTTCAATAAAAAAGACGACCTTCGATCTTGTTTATATTGAATAGTGCACAGTAGACTATATACTTATTTGTACCATAAATCATGCAATAGAAAAAACAATGTTAATAATAAAATATTACATTATACTTATAATAAAATACTGTAGTGTTTTTATTTATTGTTATTAAATAAAGATGTTGATTTATATTAAAAAACAACTATTTGTCTTTAATCAATTTTTCTTGTCGTACTTAACATTTTTCAGAGAAGGAGTTGATTACTTGCCGAGATGTCTTGTGGTTTTTAGTCTTTTGTGGTTTTGCCATTAATTATATGTTGCGATTAAACTTGAATCTCTCCATCGTCGCAATGGTGATACCACATCCGAAATCTGCGGCAGTCGCGCAGTGCAACATACAGAACAGTACGTTAACTGTTGATGTTTGGGTCAACAAAATGTCTTGGGATGACAACATTTCCTTTCCGATTATGATGTCATCCTTCACAAATGTTACGGTATCGTGGAGATAATCTCGTCAAAGACTTTATTCTTTCTTATTCTTCAGCGAATAAAATTCGGATGTGTTTTTCACATGTAATATTAATTTTAATTTTTGTTTGTAAAATAGCGTTTTGACATTTTCTTATTTCACGGTTTTGTTCAGTATAAAGATTGATTCGCTTGGAACCAGTACGAGCAAGGACTGACGTTGGGTGCCTACTACTGGTTGCACTGGATATCGCAGCTTCCTGGTGGTCTCAACCAATCAGAATCCTTTATTTCTATCCTGTCTCAGAAAATGAAGAATTCTGATTGGTTGATTCTCTTATGCATATGCGTTATGCGTTTATGCAAAAGTGTGTGGTTCCCAATGATTCTTTAGGGCTATCGCACACAAAATGCATAGCGTTGCATAAACATAACATAAGACCGCTGGACCAATGCGCATCTTATGTAAATCAATATGGCGACTTTTTTTTAGGTGTTTATTGGTCCAGCGGTCTTATGTTATGTTTATGCAACGCTATGCATTTTGTGTGCGATAGCCCTTACATTTACGAGCGAACTTTCTTTTGTCTTTCTATTATAATAAAGATCCCTTTCGTTAACACGTGTGTATATCAATTAAGTGAAGGACAATCCTACATATATACATATATATGTTATATTATACATATACAGTAAAGTATATACATCTGTATCTACATTTCACACACACTGTACATACATAAAGTGTATGTACATATAAAATACATCATTGAATATACCTCTTACATATTGTAATGTATATTCGAATTATGTATAAGAAAAATATGTATTTAGAGATTATAAAACGTATGTATATATGATGTACAGCAATGTATATACATATTACCCTTACGGAAAAAACACTGAAATATTGAGTGTTTACACTCAAATTTAAGTGTTAACACTTAATTTTGGGAGTTTACTCTCACATTTGGGTGTTATACTCAAATTTTGAGCGTTTACACTGAAGCTTGAGAATTTACACTCGAACATTGAGTGTGGACACTCAAATATTGAGTATTCATACTCAAAATTGAGTGTATACTTTAAAGGTTGAATATGTACACCCAATGATTGAGTTTTTAAACTCAAGTTTGAGTGTGTTTCTCAAGTGTTATTCTCAAGAGTCAGTTGAGTGTTAACTCTCATGATTGAATATTAATGTTGAAATGTAGTGTGAGAACGCTCGCAAACACTTGAGTATTAAAAAAGTGATTGCGTTAAATTTTTTAAGTATAATAAATGCAATAAAGTTAAAATATTGCGGTTGCAGTCTAATAAAAATTTGTTCTTAAGTTAAAAATATTTTTAAAATATTTTTTTATCTAAGTAAACTATAGTTAAGCTATATAGTTAAACTAGCTAAAATATAGGTAAACATAAGGAAAGTAATAATATTCACGTGTCTTTCACGTGTCATAAAGTTGATTCAAGTTGAGAGTAAGGGCCTATCCAGACAAACTTGCATAATCGCATAAACGTATGTATAAAGAAATTGATCGGTCCACAAAGAAATGCATAAGGAAATGAATCAATCAATTTCTTTATGTATACGTTTATGCGACTGTGCAAGTTTGTCTGGATAGGCCCTAACACTAAAATTGACACTCAAGTTGAGTGTCACTCTCAAGTTGAGTGTCCGAAATAATACTCAAATTGAGTGTTACTTTGAGTGTCTTTTTGAGTGTTTTTTCCGTAAGGGAAAAGTAACTTTCCCATCCCTGAAGATAAGTAATTACATCATAAGATAAGTTCTTGCATGCTACTCATTGTTTATATAACAAATAATATATTCTGTACGTTATATGCCGTATTGCGTTCTTATAATAACACTGCTTTCTGCATAATCATTATACTACAATTCATATCAGAATATTATACGTTTCATTCATGTATTTATCACAATACTGTTATGTATTGTGTAATATTTACTAATATTCATTATTATACATATATGATAAGTTTGAATTACATTTTTTTTAATCGTTTGATTTGCTTACAGCTTTACAATTATGACTAAAACTCTTTCACTTGTCATAAAGTTGATTCAAGTTGAGAGTAAGGGCCTATCCAGACAAACTTGCATAATCGCATAAACGTATGTTTAAAGAAATTGATTGGTCCACAAACAAATGCATAAGGAAATGAACCAATCAATTTCTTTATTCATACGTTTGTGCGACTATGCAAGTTTGTCTGGATAGGCCCTAACACTCAAATTGACACTCAAGTTGAGTATCACTCTCAAGTTGAGTGTCACTCTCAAGTTGAGTGTCCGAAATAATACTCAAATTGAGTGTTACTTTGAGTGTCTTTTTGAGTGTTGTTTCCGTAAGGGATATACAGGGTGTCCCTAAATTCGCGCCCACGGAGTACAAGGCGTGATACTTTAGGCTAAAAGAAATAACTTTTTCCTTTAGCAAAATTGCGTGCGATAAGTAGTTTTTGAAGGAGAGCAGGTTGAAGTAAACCAATAGGCGTTCTGGTGTAAGTGGCGCTCAGGGCCGGCGCGCGCGCTTCGCTCACTTGTATCAAATTCTTGACTAGTATTTACAAGTAATGTTAAAACATTAATGCTAAACATAACATAACATAACATAACATTAATGCATTACTATTTACGTTTGTCTCTATTTTCAGATAGATCTACGAAATCAAACATTCTTTTATCTTTTATTACGTAAGAAATAAAAGCAATATTTATTTTGTTAATTATTCACTTTTTAAAGAATACAATATGGAAAAAGATCACGGTTCAGTATTCAAGTTGATTCTTATTATTTGAGTCTTAAGTATAATCTAACTAATTATATGTATAATTAAAATAAAATCATAACTAAGATAAAAATAAAGCCGACGGCACACGGTACGAGTTTTTGTAGTAGATCGCATACGAGTTAGCCACTAAGCACGAGAGTGAGAGAGAGCGAAAGACGCTCGCTTTCTCTCGCTCTTATGCGTAGTGGCTAACTCGTATGCGATCTACTACGAAAAATCGTACCGTGTGCCGTAGGCTTAAATTCATAGTAAACTAATTATAACAAAGCATTAATGTTTTAACATTACTTGTAAATACTAGTCAAGAATTTGATACAAGTGAGCGAAGCGCGCGCGCCGGCCCTGAGCGCCACTTACACCAGAACGCCTATTGGTTTACTTCAACCTGCTCTCCTTCAAAAACTACTTATCGCACGCAATTTTGCTAAAGGAAAAAGTTATTTCTTTTAGCCTAAAATATCACGCCTTGTACTCCGTGGGCGCGAATTTAGGGACACCCTGTATATATATGTATATATATTTTATATACATATATATAATATATATATATATATATATATATTTTTTTTACTTTAGAACATAATTGCATTAGTCTTTATATTTTCCATTAATATTCAGTAAATAAAAAATTACGTTAAAAGTCTGTTATTCATATTTTGTCACAAAAAATTTCAAATACATATGTTTTTTTTAAATATGCGTAACCAATGTGAATATTCAGTTCACAATTCAAAAATTCTTTAAATTTTTATTTTATAGACATTACATTACAAATTTTTTCGTTACCAAATAGTATACCACGATAAATCGAAGTTGTTACAATAATGATATGTGACTGTTCAATTGTATTCTGTACAATACCGTTTTTCTGATTTTCTGCTTACTCAATTGAATGATAAAAATATGTAGAATATAATTCCGCTCGATATAAATAAATAAATATTGAAAGAAATTACCAAGGCCAAATGGGAGCAAGATCGAGCAACAAACAAAAATATCTTCAAATATTAGGACTAGCACATACTAGAATTTATTCAAATTTGCTTTAATGTACGTTTCGACTACACTGAGTCTTCTTCAGCATTACAAAATTAAAAATTGCGCATTCATTATACATCGGATGTTTGACTCAGGATGACAAACGTAAAATAATAATAAAAATAAAGATAAAAATAAAAATAAATATAAAAATAAATAAATAAAAACGCAGACATCCCACAAATAAATTCCGAACGTTACAGTTTAAAAGTAAAATTGGAGGTCAAAGGTATAAAACGCCAAAGATTTTACAATAAAAATGTTAACAAAAATTATAAAAAGTGGTACGAACGTATTCCTCGTTTTCTGGCGAGAATATGTTGGTCAGTTAAGGGTAACGATGTCACTTTATCTCTAAAGAACGATGTCAATATCAGAAGTTCGTGTCGGAGAAGTGTGGGAGGATTGTGTTCTACATAGATATAAAAGTGATGTCATAAAATAATATTGTCAAAAGAAACGATAACATAATCTTATATAATCTTGTTTTTTAAAGGCCAATTGAGTAAGACAGTACGAAGAAATTATTAAAATAATTAAATACCTGTCAAAGAGTAAACGCCGGTTACAAATTGTGGTATATTATCAACGAACCGACCGGAGTCGTGCTCACTTGTTAACAGTATAAAACAGAGTGTTGTCAGAACTCAGAGAATGTATAGAGATGATTTTCGACACTTTCGGATTGAGGCGCTGTACGCATAATGTCAACGGAAGGGATGTCAGTACAAATCATTAATGAGGCCTAGGTACGACTTATTTAATAATTCCGTATCTTTTTGAGAATTTATCGCGTGTGTTTGGCCCCTGATGTGGGTCATTTCACTAATTAATCTTTTTTGGTAACTATGTTCGATTATGGTAATTATGAATGATAAAACTTACTTAAGATTAAAGACTTATTACGAAAGTAAAGTCTACGTAATAAGTCTTTAATCTTCTTCTACATCCAACATGCGTGCGTGGGTGCGCGCGCGCGCGCGGTGTGTGTGTGTGTGTGTGTGTGTGTAAATCCACACTTAGGATTGAGTAATCAAAGTCAGAATTAATCCACACCTATAATTGACTAGCCAAAGTCCGAAGTGTTTTTTTTAGTTTTCAACTTTGACTTGCCACGTTAGTCACTTCTAGGATTGACTGAAACACACCAGTTAAAAGCCGAAAAACTAATTTCGGTCTTTGACCAATACGCTTGGTTGCTCCGCAACATTGACCAGTGAATCTTAAGACCACCCGCGTTTCGAACATTGACTATAACACATATATTTATAATTAAAAAATTGAATTAAAAATAATTAGAAAATTAATTTTTGCAGTTTCTTTTACAAAAAATGATATTGTGTGATTAGATTCTACAATTATATTTTACATATAATCATATGCGATTATTACACACACACACACACACACACACACACACATGTGTAACAAATTTTGTTTTAATACTTAATCATGAAAATATTTAACGACAGATATTTACACTTACTTTTACATTAATATAATATAATATTTATATATTTATATATATATATATATATATATATATATATATATATATATGTATAGTTTTAATAATTTTTTAATTAAAAATTTTTCTTTAATTAACAAATTACTAAAATTGAAATTCAAAATCATTACAAAGCCTATAAAAAATGTGAAAATCTTCTCTTTGCCAGTGATAAGAAATACAAGGAAAAGGTAATGATTGACTTCAAACTGGCACCAGTAATATAATAATTAACGTTTATTATACGTTTCGACCTGTGGTTTAGGTCCTCTTCAAGTATATTTACAAATATGATGTAAAGGAACTATAACAATCATTTAGACGCAAATTTATACACATTAAAATAAAAACTTACATGATTAGCAGTCCAATAAACAATAAATACAAAATTATAATATTGATGACAACATAAATCGGTTTAGATTTCGATAAACATAAAAGGCATCTGTTGTTAGTGACAGCAAAGAAAGGACTGAGCAAGATTGAATTCAACAATGTCACGTACGATACAAAATTATAATAAATAAATAAAATAAGGAGGACACAAAACAGTATGTATAAGTAGAGAAATCGGGTCAATAGTCTAAAATGTAAATAATAAATAAGAGAAGGTTGTGTCAAGTAAAAGTAAAAATATAAATTATAAAATATTAAATAAATATAAAGTAGAAAATCGGGTCAATTGTCTAAAATGTAAATAATAAATAAGAGAGGGTTGTGTCAAGTAAAAATAAAAATTATTACCTTTTCCAGCCTATAAAACATTATACGGCAATTTCAGAACCATTTAATTAGAAAAAGTCAAAATAATAAATAATTTATTTATAATTACCGCAGAATTACGTACTTTGCTGAAATCTAACCCATAATCTGTCGTAAGTCATAGTTGTTTATATTCGGCAACGTTTTATGAACGGTTTAGTGAAATAATATACAATACGGTTTTAGATTTTCGTAAACGAAAGAAATAATCGATTTCGCATGTTTCGTAGACAACCCACAACGAGCTTCCGGATTTCCGTTACATTTTCGTATCGCACGTTTATATATTTGTCATTTCATTCTGTTCGTCGTGGCGGCAATTCTAATGGCTTGTTACAATGTAAATTTTATTGACATGAATGTGACGAACACCCATCACATATGGAGATACTTATATTTCACGTACATACACCCACACACACACACACACACACACACACACACACACACACACACACACACACACACACACACACAGAGAGAACAACCATACACTCAGTGTAATTGCATGTAGACTTACAATGTGTGTGAAGTTAGCCCAGCACTTTTCGAATTTTGAATTTTTCTTGATTGTGCTGCATTGTGCTCCGTTTGTGCTGTATTGTGCCGCGAACGGCAACTCTCTAACATAAAGCACATTCAAGAAAAAACAAAAATAAAATTTTTTTGCTAGCCCAGCACTTTTCGAATTTTGAATTTTTCTTGATTGTGCTGCATTGTGCTCCGTTTGTGCTGTATTGTGCCGCAAACGGCAACTCTCTAACTCGAAGCATATTCAAGAAAAACAAAAATAAAATTTTTTTGCTAGCCCAGCACTTTTCGAATTTTGAATTTTTCTTGATTGTGCTGCATTGTGCTCCGTTTGTGCTGTATTGTGCCGCGAACGGCAACTCTCTAACATAAAGCACATTCAAGAAAAAACAAAAATAAAATTTTTTTGCTAGCCCAGCACTTTTCGAATTTTAATTTTTTCTTGATTGTGCTGCATTGTGCTCCGTTTGTGCTGTATTGTGCCGCAAACGGCAACTCTCTAACTCGAAGCATATCAAGAAAAACGAAAAAAAAATTTTTTTGCTAGCCCAGCACTTTTCGAATTTTGAATTTTTCTTGATTGTGCTGCATTGTGCTCCGTTTGTGATGTTTATGAAGTTAGCACCGCCATTTTAAGAAACAAAAAAAATAAAAGTTGTGCTAGGCTTGTGCTACGTTGTGCCGCAAACCACACTTCGATATTTCAAAAAATGGAGCGAAAATTAAAAAAAATCGTTTTTAAGGCCCAACACCGCCATTTTGTCAGAATGAAAAAAAACGGTTGTGCTAGATTGTGCTAGGGTTGTGCTAGCTTGTGCCGCAAACCATAGTTCGATAATGCAATTAGTTTATTAGAAAATCACAATTAAAAAAATATTCACAGCACCGCCATTTTACAAAACAAAAAAAAATAAAAATTGTATTAAATTGTGCTAGAGTTATGCTAGGTTGTGCTATAAATCGTAGCTCGATAACCTAATTAGCTGATTAAAAAATCACAATTAAAGAAATAGTCGCAGCGCCGCCGACACATACGGCGCATGTTTTCCATAATTCAACTTTTTAATTATTCGACGAAGATAGTATTACATATCTGAGTTGTGCTAGCCTAGCACAAGTCTGCACAATTGTCGATTTCCTCAGCACAGCGTTATTAAGAGTACTTTACTCTTGAGCGTGGCTCTTTGAGCTTGGATTCTATGTCCAAAACTCGGCTTTTTAATTATCCGACGAAGATAGTATTGCATATCTGAGTTGTGCTAGCCTAGCACAAGTCCGCACAATTGTCGATTTCCTCAGCACAGCGATATTAAGGGCACTTTACTCTTGAGCATCACTCTTTGCGCTTGGATTTTATGTCCAAAAATCGGCTTTTTAATTATTCGACGAAGATAGTATTGCATATCTGAGTTGTGCTAGCCTAGCACAAGTCCGCACAATTGTCGATTTCCTCAGCACAGCGATATTAAGAACACTTTACTCTTGAGCATCACTCTTTGCGCTTGGATTTTATGTCCAAAAATCGACTGAAAATCGACTAAAAATATAAAAAATAACATCAAAAATATAAAATACAAAAATATATAAAAATTAATAAAATTAAAAAAACAAAAAAAAATTAAAAACAAAAATAAAAAAAAAAAAAATGGAACCAGAATACCGCTACGTCCACGTCGTTGGTTCCGGGTAACGCAAAAAGCAGTGTGTGTGTGTGTGTGTGTGTGTGTGTGTGTGTGTGTGTGTGTGTGTGTGTGTGTGTGTGTGTGTGTGTGTGTGTGTGTGTCATATTAAATATATTTATCACATATATTTATACATATTAAAATTAGATGTATAAAATGTCTTTTTATTCATTCTCATCCCTTTTTTATTAATTTTTTCATCCCTTCAAGCTAATCCCTGCTTTTTATGCATGTGTCTTGTAGATTTTGAGTGGCACAACTCAGCACAACTTGCAGAAATTCTATATTTGCATTGCAGTGTGATTTATGTTTTTTTAATCTTTGTAATATTTTTTAAATCTATCTTTGTGAATTTGTTTTATCAAAATAAAATGAGATATTGAAATTTTTCCAACGACACAATATGGCACAAGTTTTTTTATTGTTGGTGTTATCGATCTTGCATTTGCGCCACAAGTTAGCACAAACGTAGCACAATGCAGCACAATCAAGAAAAATTCAAAATTCGAAAAGTGTAGGGCTAGCAAAAAAAAAATTTTTTTTTCTTGAATATGCTTTGAGTTAGAGGGTTGCCGTTTGCAGCACAATACAGCACAAACGGAGCTCAATCAAGAAAAATTCAAAATTCGAAAAGTGCTGGGCTAGCAAAAAAATTTTTTTTTCGTTTTTCTTGATATGCTTCGAGTTAGAGAGTTGCCGTTTGCGGCACAATACAGCACAAACGGAGCACAATGCAGCACAATCAAGAAAAATTCAAAATTCGAAAAGTGCTGGGCTAGCAAAAAAATTTTTTTTTCGTTTTTCTTGATATGCTTCGAGTTAGAGAGTTGCCGTTTGCGGCACAATACAGCACAAACGGAGCACAATGCAGCACAATCAAGAAAAATTCAAAATTCGAAAAGTGCTGGGCTAGCAAAAAAATTTTATTTTTGTTTTTCTTGAATATGCTTCGAGTTAGAGAGTTGCCGTTTGCGGCACAATACAGCACAAACGGAGCACAATGCAGCACAATCAAGAAAAAATCAAAATTCGAAAAGTGCTGGGCTAGCAAAAAAATTTTATTTTTGTTTTTTCTTGAATGTGCTTTATGTTAGAGAGTTGCCGTTCGCGGCACAATACAGCACAAACGGAGCACAATGCAGCACAATCAAGAAAAATTCAAAATTCGAAAAGTGCTGGGCTAACTTCACACACATAGACTTACATGTGTATTATACAATATGTATATGTAATATGTTGGCGGTCGTAGCTCAGAGTAATGTGCTGTCTTAAGGGGTTACACCTATTTGAATTTTTTTTTTTTTGCATTTTTTTTTTATTGGCTTAAATGATGTGAAAACATCTCAAAAATGATATTCAATCGTAATTTTAGTCCAAAAAATTTTTTAAATAACCTTTTTAGCTAAATTTGTGAGTCTACCTTTGATGCTCCAAAACACTTTTAAACTCTTGGCGCGCTATAGCAGCAGTTTGGAAGATTTAAGTCCCAAAGAATTACTTACGCGTTGTCTTGGAGCATAAATACGCAAAATAGCAATGAATCATTCAACTCTGTTGTTTGGACCATAGCGCCTAAATCAATATCTAGTGGCAAACATACTTTGGATGTAGCATGTGATATAGCCACGATTTTCTTCAATGACGGATTTTTAGGCTTGCGAATTATGAAAGTGCTTCAATTGCCAATTAGCGTTGAATTACATAATTATTGCTTGACAATCGACGAACACCGTGTGAAAGCCGCAAATCGCTCATCATCAAAATTTGAAAAAGACGCTCGGCATGACTTAAAATCGTTAAGAAAAAAAGATGAGGATCAAAATCTGAACTTGGAAGGAATTCTTTATGGTCCTGGGATAGCAGAGTAAAGATAAAAAAATTAGCAAGCTCCTATTTTGAATTTTTCATGCAGTAAATCGTTTCCAAAACTTTGAACGCAATTATCTCAAAACCACGTTTTTCAAATCGGCAGTACAAATAACTCTTTCAATTTTTATCCAATCGACTTACAATTTTAACTGTAGCTTTTTAGATAGATTTTAAAGAGAAGTACACACGATTTTTGAGATCCATTAATAATTACGTGTTTTATAAACATTTAAAGGTCGATTTTTTTGGTGAAAAACAAAATTTTGGCTTTAAACTTGTGTCAAATTGCAAAAAATGATTATTTTTTAATAATCGTGTGTACTTCTCTGATAAATTTAATGTAAATTATAAAAAAAAAAATTTTTTTTTCCTAAGTGCAGAAATAAAAATGATATTTGTACTGCCGCAGACCACCTCCAAAAAAAGACACGATGCTTTGAGTATCTCTACATCCGCCATTTTGAACAAAAAAATTAAAAAAAAAATTATTTTGTATACTTCAATATATGTATAATAAACCCTCAAAATTTTATTTACATTGATTTATTTTATCACAACGAAAAAAATTTCTTAAAAAAGGCTTTTTTCCGACCGTTCAAATAGGTGTAACCCCTTAACGATCCAAAGACCCGAGTTTAAATCCGACCAAGATCGTCGGTTTTTATTCGATCACCACCTCTTGGAAAGACAACGGCAGCAAATCACTGAGAATATATTTCTCCCTGATATAAGGCAGCAGTTCATGTCAGTAATGTGGCAGACCTTTTATGGTAGGTTTGCCTCACATAGTTATCATATAGTTATCACAGTTCGCTGCGATAATACTGCGTGGAAAGCATTGGGAAACTCCCACACTATCTTCCCAAGAACTAATGACATGTATGTAGTGCTGCTTTATTAGTCAAGTTAAAAATTATTTACAAAAAATTAAAAATTAAAAATTAATAGAAAAATATAAAAATGTATATAAAAATTAAAAATTAATATAAAAATAAAAAAATTTAATTGAAAGACTTAGCGCTGCTACAAAATATGCTATTTTAAAAATTAGCAGAGCCAAATCTTTTAATTAAATTTTTTTATTTTTATATTAATTTTTAATTTTTAATTTTTTAATTTTATATTTTTACATTATTTGTTTTTCTTTTTTAAATTAAACTTTCAAACTATTTTTATTTAATATAATTTTTCTTTTAATACATATACTAGAAATTTTAAAAATATATATTTTATTTCAAAAAGTTTTATTAAGTTGGGGCAACGTTGTAATACCATAATTTTTTTAAAATTAAAACAATTATGACTTTTTGTAAAAATATTAAATTTTTATTTTCAAATAGCATAATTTCTGGATATCAGTATTTTAGTAGGATATAAAAAAAATTAAAACAACTATTTTTTATAGTATTTTGTAACATTTTTTATTAAAATATTTTTATAAATTTTTATTTTTACTTAGCACAATTTGTTGATATCATTATTTTTGTAGAATGTATAATTGAAATAACTTATAGTTTTTTAAAATAGTTTTTTTAGAGTTAATAATACTATACTATTTTGCAAAGATACTTTTTGACGCGGACTTAGCACCTTTTTTTTATCTTTTTTTAAAAAGGTAATTTTTTAAGAGATTACAATTCTACTTAAATCTAAGTAAAAAAAAAACCCGATAATATGAAAAATCTAGCAAAAAGACTTAACGTGAACGGAGCTCATTTTAATATGCATATTTCTACAGACGTTTATATTTTTAATATCTATTAATTTAATTTAACATTAACTTGATATCTATTTAATATTAATTTTAAGAATAATTTAATATTAATTTTGACAACAATCAGCAAATCATTTTTTATCATAAACATAAGTGCAATAAAATTGTAAAAAACTTGTGATGGTTGGACTAGACGGTATAAAAATTCAAACAAACAAATTAATGAAAACGAGAAGTTTACCTATTTGTTATCAATTTATTAATACGATTAATAAATTGATATATATATATATTTCTTTTTTCTTCGAGAACTTCAGACATTGTTTATTAATCGTATTAATAAATTGATAACAAATAGGTAAACTTCTCGTTTTCATTAATTTGTTTGTTTGAATTTTTATACCGTCTAGTCCAACCATCACAAGTATGTAATTGTTAGTTACAAATTGCATATTTTTTGTTAAAAACAACTATGTGTTTCCTTTACACTAATTGATTCCTCTCATTATTCTGTGCATAAAAGTATTGAGGTAAGGTCATCGAAAGGTGAATATTTTACGAGATATTTTATAGTTCATGTAAAATTAAGAAATTATTTCAACCTTCATAACTCGAAAAATACTTAACGAAAAAACATTTGTTTATAGTGTTTTGGAAAGGTCTCGAGATAAGCTACAAGAATATACAATAAAAAGTAGGCAGTTCCATTTAAAAAATTCAATTTGACTTTTATATGATCTTCGTCCTCCACTCAAAGTAAAATTTTTAGTCATCATTAGGTACATTTTTTTAAGCCCTACAACTTTGCTATTTACAATTTTTCGCTATAGTTGATCCTTTTCGAGATATTTGACCGTTTCCGGACTTTTGCCCAACCCTGTATATATATATATCTTCGGATCTTCGGTTCAAGCCAAAATCCCATATTTTTAAACAGATAACATGTCTGTTGTCTGTTTGCAAGGTGCAGAGGATGATTTTAACCAAATAGAAATTTCCATTTCTTTGCAATTATTATCAGAGATTGCAGAAATTTTGACTTGAAGCATCGCGAATTCTGTTTTGTTAATGAGATAATATTATTTGATCTATACTTTTATCGTTGCCCTGGACTGACAATTATTATCACTTTGTAATATATATACAATATATGTGTATATGTATATCTATATATATATATATATATATATATATATAAATTAAATAATATTTGTCGGAAAAATAACGTATTTACGTTTTGATAATGAAAGGGTACGGAGATAAAGAAAGGTCATATCAAGAAACATGTGATCTCTTCAATACTACTTTTAATACGCGAGATCCAATTTCAAGATCGACAGTTATGAGAACGGTTCAGCGTTTCAATGAAACAGGTAGCGTGAAAGATCGTTTGCGCAGTGGGCGGCCTAAATCTGCCACCAATGACGAAAAGAGTGCAGATATTTTGCTAAACTTTATTGAAATGCCTAATACATCCACTAGAAAGGTTGCAGCATTAAAATATGAAAGTCTGAAAGTCTAAAGTCCGAAGTCTGCCAAAAATCGGTGCGTAATATTTTTAAAAAGTACAAATTTTATCCGTATAAAATGCATTATGTCCAAGAGTTGGTTCATGAAGATTTTGATCGAAGAATGGAATTTTGTGAGCTTATTGAGATGCGTGGAAATGATTTCATACTATGATTTCATACAACTAACATTGTATTTTCAGATGAAGCTAGTTTCGAACTTTATGGAAACGATAATAGTCAAAAGTCCGATATTGGAGCTCCGAAAATTCACATTGGGTGAGAGATAATAAATCTCAATATCCTGAAAAAGTTAACGTATGGGCAGGAATGAGTGAAACTCATTTAATAGGTCCGTTTTTCTTCGATGGAAATCTTAATTCTGAAATGTATGAAGCAATATTAATTAATCAAATTATTCCTGCTATTCGAAATATCTTTTCTAATAACTTCGATTGCGTGGTTTCAGCAAGATGGAGCTCCAGCGCATTTTGGATTAAGAGTACGTAATTTATTAAACAAAACTTTTCTGAACAGATGGATTGGGAGACGAGGAACAATTGAGTGGCTTCCAAGATCTCTCGATTTGACACCACTTGACTTTTTTTTATGGGGCTACTTAAAAGAGCGTGTTTATAAAACACAACCTGCGAGCGTGGAAGAATTGAAGCAAAGAATAACTGACGAAATAAATTTAATAACCATTGATATGTTAAGAAATGTCAGATATTCTATTCAATTAAGGCTAGCACATTGTCAAGCGGTAGAAAGGAAACAATTTGAACATCTGTTATAATCATGATTAACTCCTGCAGAAGAAGAACCTTGGAGTTTGGAGTTTTTATCTCAGCTGACACACACACACGCACATGTAGAGAAGGTTTGGAGTCTTTTAAATAATGTGGGAGTGACGAATCACGAGGTCCTGATCTCTACATGTACGCGCGCGCGCGCGCACGTATGCCGGCGGTACTGTAACTTTCAAGTCCTCTAACTCCAAAAGTTCTTAACCAAAATGAACTTTATTGTAGTATTTTGGAAAGCTCTTAACACCAACTATTAGATTCTGGTATCAAATATAGGGTGTTCAATTTAACCCTTATGTGCACAACCGGGTACCCGGGTATCCACCGCGCCATACTTTTGCGTATAACTTCATGAAAAATTGAAATATCGATTTTTCCGTCTAGGAATGCCTCGTTGAACTCTTTGAGAATATGAAACGACTGAAAAAAAATTTTTTTTCGAATTTTTTTAACCTAAATTACATGGTTTTATGACACATACACGTTGGGCACAACCGGGTACCCGGGTATCCACTAGGTGTAAAATTATGTTTTCGCTCAGAAATTAATTAATAACATTGATTAATATTTTATTTAGGTAATGGTAGTTTATAAATAAACAACAAATATAATTCTGCTATTGCCGTATTATCCCCACTACATCCCCACTACAGCCGGTCGACTAAGGTCGCCCGATCCCCTTCGTACCTGCGCAGCGCTCCGGTACTCAATTGTTATGTTTATTTTTTGGAATGCTGTGGCGGGCTCAGGATCTCCAATATGACTTAAATACTTTCTATTGATGTTTATTTAATGAAATAAATTTATTTCAAACGATTCCGTTTGTTTAAACTGTCAAAAATTAAGATAAACTCGCAGTGGATACCCGGGTACCCCGGTTGTGCAACAACGTGGAAAAAGTTGGTTGTGCACATAAGGGTTAAAAAAATCGACGTGACCTTGACCTGACCTTGACGATGTTAGCCAAGGTCAATTTGATAGGTTCAGTAAATAGATTCTTCTAAACCCTACCACTTTTATCTAAACCATTTGTCTCGAAAATGCTGTTTCTGAGATATTTTACTGGTCCGGGACTTTTTACTCACCCTGTATGTAATTATAGTCATTATATTTTAATTTATTTCAATGTAATATAAATTCCTATTGAATATTACAATACATATTACGGGTTC
Source organism: Crematogaster levior (assembly GCA_901521435.1). NCBI lineage: Eukaryota > Metazoa > Arthropoda > Insecta > Hymenoptera > Formicidae > Crematogaster > Crematogaster levior. The sequence goes on along the minus strand of CABEGB010001288.1, from coordinate 20,984 downwards.
TAGAAAGGCTTATGTGTGTATCTAGAATAATATAGTTTCCCATGATGCTTCAGTTTATCAATAATATGAATTATTAATTAATAATTGTACCATTCGGTGGCCGCCGAATGCGATCGAATGGTTTGTTTACGAATACAAAGTGCAATGAATCGCCGCGTAAACACATAAACGCAAATCTGTTTTCGTTATCCTTTCGACGGACGACCATTTGAATCGGACAATTCTTTCGGAAAGTAAAATCGACATCCAATGTTGTCGACCCGAATAATCTACGCATGCATTTACACATATCTTCGTACATTTCACAACTGCGTTTCGAAATCGCCGTTTTCGCTAAATGATGCAATCATATTCTCATGGTCCTAGATAGCAACATGTGTGATCATCAGGCACCCAGGGTAAATCTTACAAAGATTTTGTACTCTTTTTATTAACTTGATTGCAGAAATTGAAATCAATCTGTATCGATTCTTATTATATTTCATTGTTGAATGGATATCGAATTTAAAATTAAGACAGATAACGTGGAAGACGATATTCAGAATACTGCGATTTCAGGGAAGACCAGTGTGAAAGAGAGACGAGCTATGGTGAAGGAAAAACGAGCGATGGCGTGGAAGAAAAAGTGACAGTGCAATATTGTTGGTGTTATACTTAGAGACGATTTACGAGTCGACGATGCAAGAGTTATATAGTATTTCCACGAGACACGAACTACAAATGAATCACCTCGTCGTGTCTTGCTTCAGGTTTCACGTTTATAATTACAAAGTGGAAAGTATAAACTATTCACGTAAAATTTTTGTATCTAGTTCACGAAACAGTGTGAATCAAATTGTAGCCATGATTGTAAGAAATGTTACTGCAACAATCCTTGTACTCCAATTCATCCAACGTCAGATTATAAAGCATAAATTTCGATTACAAAATCTATTATAAAAACTGAAGAATATTATTACCGTTTAATCAAGAAACATGACAATATCTCACGTCAAGTATACGCGCCTACGATAAGAGCAGCGAGACACTGAGTGTATCAATATTTGAAGCATTGAGTTGGACAAAGAGGCACAATGGTCGTATTTGAAAAAACAAATAAGCACGAAAAAATTTTTTGAGGCTCATACGATTACTCGGGTGGGTAATCAATTGAATAATGGAGTAGAAGTCATCAAGTACATCAGTTTTATACGTATAATAAAAGAATTAAATTCTATTTTTATATGTATTTAAACTCATGCTTAGTTGGGCATAACATTGCGCAATGTCATTATTTTTATAGCAAAAATTATTTCGCATAGTAGTCATCAAGAAGCGCGGATACTTGGTGCTTTTTCTTTACCTTTCTTAAAAAGGTATTTTTCTAAGTTTCAATACACGCTGCACAGACATGAGCTAAAATATAAAATATATATATTCTTCTTCTTCTTCTCCTCCTTTTTCTTCTCTTTCTTCTTCTCCTCCTCCTTTTGCTCCTCCTTTTTCTTCTTTATGTTATTCTTCTTTGTAACGATCATATATTTTGTTTTCTTAAGATTCATATTTAGCCCGTATTGATTGCAAGCATCACTTAATCTTTGCAGTAGAGTTTGTAGGTCTCTTACATTGTCTGTTATTAAAACTGTGTCGTCGGCATAACGAAAGTTGTTAACTTTTTCTCCAGTTTTTTTATTTATAGTAATTCCCTCTTCACCCCCTGTTAACGCCTCTTGGAAAATTGCTTCGCTGTACACATTGAAGAGCAGCGGGGACAGTACGCATCCTCGGCGAACACCTCGCTTTATTTCCACCTCATCTGATGTCTGGTCTTCTATCTTAATTTTAGCTTTTTGACTCCAATAGAGGTTTGCTATTAGTCTTATGACCCGACTATTAATGCTTTTCTGCTTTAGGATTTCTATGAGTTTCTGATGTTGTACTCTGTCAAACGCTTTCTCAAAGTCGATAAAGCACATAAGTATATATGTGTCCTGATTCACATCCAAACATCTCTGTTTAATGACACGTTCACCCCAAACAAAGCCTCTCTTGTGCCCATTCCCTTTCTAAATCCTATTTGGTTGTCACTGATCTCTGCATTTAATTTTCTGAAAATTCTATTATGTATGACCTTTAATAAAGCCTTAAGTGTATGATTCATTAAGGTAATTGTACGATATTTCGAGCACCTCTTAACATTTGCTTTTTCGGGCAATGTTACAAATACGAATTGTAGCCATTGTTCGGGTATGATTCCTGTTTTATAAATAGTATTAAAAAGATCAACTATGACGCCGATAGAATCATCATCGATAAGTTTCAGCATTTCGATTGGAATTCCAACAGGACCGTTCGCTTTGCCTTCTTTTGTTTGTCGTGTAGCATATACAACCTCCCTCTCTGCAATTTCTGGCCCGCTGTCTTCGATTTCATGTAACTCTGACTCCGGCCTTTTATTCTCGAATGAATTCTTAATGTAGCGAGTCCATTCTTCAAGTTGTTGTTTTATGTCTGTTATAAGTTTTCCATCACAATCTTCCAGTTCGTTAAGTTGTTTATACCTTTTCATACCCGCCATCTCTTTAATTTTCTTGTGCATGTTAAAGTTGTCGTACTTCCTTTCATATTCGTCTATTTCTTCACAGTTCTTGCATATCCATTCTTCCATTCTTCCAAGTTTAACCTTGAATTTTATTTTTAAATTTAGTTCTTTGTCTTTATGAAAGTTACTTTTGTTTTTTCGGCGTTCTTTCATCAATTTCAGTATTTCATCAGTCATTCATATTTGCTTGGCTTCTGTTGACAAGGTCTCCATGCCTGCTGATAAAGCATTCTTTATATTAGACCATTTTTCATTCACGTCTGCGGTTTGACGGCTGTTACGTGCTATCTTACTTATATTATTATTTATCTCTTTTTTAATTGTTTGCAATACTTGAGATTTTTTGAGATTGGACACGTTAACTATAGATTCCTTCCTTCTCTGTCTTGTCTTTTTAAGTTTAAGCTGAACACTTGCTACAAGTGGATTATGGTCGGAAAAGCATTTGCTAGCATTTGCACTAGTATATGTTTCGACAGATTTTACCCATTTACTAGCATTTGCACCGGGATATGTTTTGACAGATTTTACACAATTTCTATAGCGATATCCGATAACCCGAAGAATGAAGTCAATTTGATTTCTTACGACCTCCATAGCAAAAAATGTCACAGTGACATCACAGTACACTCACAATAGAGTCACAATGTCACAGAAAAATTGTGACATTACTGTGAGATTATTAAAAGGTCACAGTGATATCATTAATCATGGCTGGTGTGATATTACCATAATATGAAATAAAATGTCACAATGATATAACAAGTATATCACAAAATGATTACATGTAATAATAATAAGAAAAATTTTGCTAAATTAATTAAAATTTGATTAAGTTTAATTTGATTCATTTAAAACATAATTTATGTTTTGACAGATTTTACACAATTTCTATAGCGATACCCGATAACCCGAAGAATGAAGTCAATTTGATTTCTTACGACCTCCATAGCAAAAAATGTCACAGTGACATCACAGTACATTCACAATAGAGTCACAATGTCACAGAAAAATTGTGACATCACTGTGAGATTATTAAAAGGTCACAGTGATATCATTAATCATGGCTGGTGTGATATTACCATTATTATGTATTTTTGTTACTTAGAACAAACTGCTGTAATAATTCAATACGGATATATCATAAAAATGTTTTATTTTTATTTTTATATTTACGCAACAAGTTCCAGTAAAATGTTTTTTTTTTATCTTTAGATTTACGCAACAAGCTTTTTACCAAAATAGTTTTTTTAATTTTTATATTTACGTCATAAGCTTCACCAAAATGATTTTCTTTTTTCATTTTTATAATCACACGACAAACTTCATTAAAATATTTTTTTATTTTTATATTAACGCAACAAGTTTGCATGTTATATATAAGACAAAATTTATTTTTGTTGAAATTTCATTTATTGTAATTTTAATGTTTATTTAAGCGATTAAAAATCATTTTTGATGTGATATATATAGTTATTATATATATTATATATATAGTTTATAAGTTTTTTCTTTTCTTTCTATTATAAGTCTTACAATATGTATACATATATATGTTTTAAAAATAAAAACATGTAAATTACAATTAAATTGTAAAGAATAAATTAAATTTTAAAAGAAAAACGTGTATATATATATATATATATATATATATAAAGCCTTTGTGATATACAAATTACGTTATTATAACATTTAATTTATTATCACACTGGATGTCATAACGATATCACACTTGTGACAAAGCGGACATTCGCACGTCACCATGACATCGTTGTGATTTCATTATGACATATTTGATCGTCACAGAACAACATCAATGTGATATTACTGTGACTTTTTTGCTATGGGGGGATCTTGGTAACTTTGTCTGCAGGAGATTTCCTAGTGTATAATCTTCTGCTGGGAAGTTCAAAGAATCTGTTTGTGATAATCAATTTCTCATTCTGACAGAACTCTACTAGTCTGTCTGTTAAATCTTCGCTCATGTTCAATTCTTGTGCCAGGTCAATCTTTGCGCCAATAGTACCTGTTGGCACGTTGCGATTGGTAAGAATGCAATGGCGTTACACGCACCACACGTAGCAACAGGAGCGCTTCTTACATGTTTCATCTACCTGCGCGTGGCAGATTTTCAATTGTCTCTTCGATTAGCAACACGGTCAGACTCAGCAAGACCACGAGAGAGTGTGTTTCTAAAATTCGAGATCTCATTGAATAATACGTATTTTACAATACGTAGAGAAAATTCTGCCTTACAAGCAGGAGAATAGTTTGTGTTTTTATACTCACGAGTGATTGTGCCTCACAAGCACACATAACTATTCATCTCTTACATGTAAGAGAAATTCGTGCCTCACAAGCACATTAACACGCATCTTCTGATCAGTCAAGGAAAGCCATTCGTTACTTGTTAGGTCTCATAAGCTAACAAATTGTGATTCCTCTACGAGTGTTACATATCCGTGCACGGCATTCGGACTAGAGGACAGTCTAGCCATTTTGTTGCAATGAGAAGCTGGACGATATCAATAAGATAAGTCATTTCTTGTAAGAGACTTTTTCACATAAGGGTAACGTAATAATTTATCTGCATATATTTTTATGATATGTTTCTGCATATGTTTAACATTGTATATTAATTTCTTCACTAATATTAATTATTCCAGGATATATATATATATATATATATATATATATATATATATATACACACATCATACGTGATTGGGTCTATCTTACTATTAAGGTGGGTGGACCATGGAAGGCCACTCTAACGAGTAAACACTTTTTATTCGTTTATTTACTGGATAAATGAAGGAAACAAATTATTAAGTAATACTTTGTTTTATTGTGCACCATATAAATCACTTTTTTTTTATTTAACTTTAATCACTATTTATTAAACTTAAGTTTTATTAAGCTCTTCCAAATGGCCTTGCAAGGAACACGGCTCCAAACAAGGCCAATACTATACATCAGTCGGTAAACTTAAAAATAGAGTTGTAACAATAAATATATCCGCTTTTACTAAAACTACATAATAAGCTCTATCATTTAAGCGAAACATTAAATGCTCAATATATTTTTATCATCTATAAAAAACTCAACGAACATTACTTGAACACCATCGTATAACTAAGAATATATTAATGGAAATTATTTAAAAATAGTAGTGATGAGTATTATATTGGCATCAAATAACTTGCCAATGTGTTTTATAATGAAATTAAAAACTTTTTTTTTACCCAAAATGGCCTTCTTATGGGTCCGTTCTTTCTATTGGCCTTATAAGGAACCACTGGCTTTCCTAGGAACACTACCAATATTTTAACTTAAATTGAGGCAAAACTATGTTTTTTTTTCTTTAATATCATAAACATATCCTTATACGACAATTCACAGTAAAAAAATATGAGATAATAATGGGTTATTGACTAAAAACTTACGTTTTGTTGTGCGCGCGAATAACAATTGTAACGTCGACGACCGAAGTCTACGAAGCGTGAGATCGCACTGCCACAATAACGGCGCGATCGACGCGCCGCCGCGTTTGTGACCTTGAGTTTGATGGATCTTAGTATGTAATAAAACGAATATGTCTTTACATGTCAATAACTACGACTTTTTAATAGTTGGCCTTCAAAGGAGCGTGGCCTTCCATGGTCCTCCCACCTTACGTGTTGAAATTTTCATTAAATAATTTTACTGTAGTTTGGACAATATGTATTTGAATTTCTTAACTAACATTAAGAAATATTAATTAAGTTAATTTGTGAATTTAATTACAATTTATAACATTTTTGTATTATAAAATATCATTTACTGTCACTAATTATGTAATAATGATTCTTAAAATTCCTACTGTTTACTAATAATTAATACAATCTTATAATTAATAAATAAATAATGATTTGTCAAAGTAATTTCAAGTAAATATTTTGTCGTTCAATACATTCCATTGCTAATAAAATTGCTGTTATCGAACACTGTCTCCTCGTTCACTATGCTCACTAAGCCCGAATCTGCCTACACACATTTCTACCTCTCCTTGTCTCACTTTTATGTTAAAACCACCAAGTACAAAAGTTACTTCATGATTTTTTGTTTTTCTTAGAGTTATTGTAAGTTTTTTGTAAAATTTCTCGATGACATCTTTGTTCGCTTTAGCTGTCGGTGGATAGACTTCTATAACGTTTATTGGTATTGGAGTTGATTTAAGTTTTAACATCATTACTTTATCGGACACAAATTTGTAGTCAATTACTGCTTGGTCTACGATTTCATCTACAATTATTGCTACACCATAGTCATGAGTTCGGGTTTCATTACAGGAAAAGTACATAGAAAAAGTACCGTTTTTAATTGTGTTTAGTTTAGTAGTGAGTTTTCCTGAGCCTTTCCTCCGGACCTCGCTGATTTCTAGAATATTGATTTTGAATCTTTTCATCTTCTTTACTACATTTTTTAGTCTGTCGTCCTTAAAGATGCTCTTTACGTTTCATGTAGCAACTTTCATGACTAACCCGGAGATTCTTACAATTAGCACCCTCTGACCACTAGACTGCCGAGAACTGAGGGCCGTTTGTATTGTTTGCTCAGTCATGACAATTCTACTAGGAAAATTAATGAGGTGGTTTTTCGTTGCCTTCCTCATCGCAGTACCATCATATGGCTGTTCCATAATGAACCGGTTCAGAATCATTTTTTTTGCGCTTCACTTTGGTACCAGTGGAACTGCTGCCCTCCATCAGGAATGTTTTTCGACCTCCCAATCTAGATCCGTACTGTTTTGCATTAACAAGGTCACCTCGAGTAGGATGTGGCTTTTCACCACGCAGTACGATCTTGATTGAGAAGAAGCAATGCTCTAAAAACAGAGGCGCATCACTCAATCGCATCATCTGGTTGTCGTGAGGACCAGTGCCCAGTCGTCCGAAGCAAAGGTTTTACCTCTCCAACACCCTTAACCCCTTATATAAATATATATTGTATATACAGGGATATATACATTTTATTATACCCGCGTTGTTATACCGTCACATTGCATAATTCCTACATTAAACTCGGTTTTTATACATGTAGAACACATCCGATCATATACATTATGACACCACACCCATTGATCCCTTCGAGGACTTGAACTATGACTACATCTTTTTTACCGTTTGGACCAACATATTCTCGCTACCTAACAATGAATAAGTGTTGCGCTCGATATTTTACTGCTTCACCATAATACTTCACATATTGATGCGTGTTCTTCCGTATTTATTTTGACTAATATGAATATGTAACGGGACGTATTAAGTACATACGTGCGAATGTTCTAATTTCAACCTGTAGATTCGACAAATTGCCACTCATTATGTAAACGACTGTATATTGTATTGATTTTATTGCTGAGAAAGACCCCGTGTGGTCGAAACGTACAAATCATATCAAGTGTTTTTTCGATTTATGTTCAATTCATTGTATTTTTTGATCTTGCAATGTTATATTAAAGTTAGTTCTTGTGTGTCATCTACATTAGGCTCGTTTTTTATATATATTGGCTTTTATATATATTAGCTTTTCGTGTTTGTATGTTGTTACATATATATTATATATATATATTATTATTATTATTTTATATTAATGTTATTACATATAGCATATGTATTGTATAGACATATATTATCATACCTGGAGTATTTTACTGTCCACGCGTTTTTTTTTCAATATTATATTCTGAGTAAATAATCCCAAAATATATTTGCAAACATAAAAAATTAAGATTTTGTTTAACACGTTTATTTCATTATACAAGTTACATACACGATCATATTACATACAAATACATTGCACGACTATAATTACTCATACAAAATAGTAAAACCATAGAAATGTATGTATTTATATATATTGGTTATAATATATTAATTATATTAATAATAATTATTATAATACTTTTATATGTTTTATTATATTTAATATATTTTATTTATTATAATATATTTATAATAAATTTATAATATATATTATAATTTCGTGACCAACAAATACACGTTACAAAGTGTTACGACGCTAATTTTGTAATCAAGTAAAACTTTTCTTTTGTCTTCTACTTCTTAATGGTCATTAAATCGATATTCAAAGACTTGCTTTAGACAGGAACAAATCTTAAACAAAGTGGATCAGCAGGTCGAACCAGATCAACCTGCATTTGAACATTTTTTTAAGTAATCAATGGCTCCAAGTAGAAATTATGTATCAAAGGAGCTATTAACGCCTTCATTTCTAACAATACGCATAACAAATCGTTGACCTGAAATTAGGTATCGTAATCTGTTTATAACAGGATATACATCAAGATATGAAAAAATATAACTTACCGATGCAGTTACGTGGGCCAGCACTGAATGATACATATGAATAAGGATGACGATTTCGAATCTTCTCAGGCAAAAACCAATCAGGATCAAATACTTCTGGATTTATCCAAAAATTGGGATCTCTGTGGCCTGCGTAAATATGAAGATTGATGTTTGTTCCAGCAGGTAATAAATATGATTCTAAAAAGTTATATTATATAAGATTTACAAATGTATAATAATTAAAGAAACTTTATAAAAATTTTAACATTGAACATACATTACATTACATATATTACATTACATATATTACATACAATATAGGAATAGATACCTGTACATAGTTCGCATGATTTAAAGAAATATAATGTAATTATTTACATAAATTTCATTAATTGCTTAATACATATTATTTTCTGATAATATGGTACGTAGCTTTGTATATAAAATTTTTCAAGTAATATAAGGAGTATATAAATAAACTTATTGATAAAAATGTAAAAATTTAAAAAAATACAGGAGAGAAAATATTGCATTTTACATATACATATTTAACTCATACATTGATGACATACTGTGTATTTAATAATGCATACAATAAAAAAATAATTAAATGCATACTTAATTTCACGTCTTCTTTAAGAATTCTTGATATTAGAAATACACTGGGATATGAACGTAACGCTTCTTTTACACATCTTTCTAAATATGGTAAACCTTGCAACAGTTTCATATTAAATTTCTCCCCATTTTCTTGCAAAGCAATATCAACTTCGTTCCTGACACGATCCTGTCATAATTGTTAATTAAAAAGATATTATTGTGGTGCTTTTATATTGAATATAATAGTTAAAAACAATAGTTCAAAACAAATTCCGAGAATGTGTCTCTCATGTTTCTTAATTAATTTAAAAATATGTTTCTATTATATATATATATATATTGTATATATATATATATATATATATATATAAATGTAAAAAAAAATTTTGTTTTATTTTTTATTTGAAATATGTACGTATAGCGTGTCATACGCGTATGCGCACCCACACATGTGCGCGTACATTTGCTGTATATCCATTAATACAGAAAAGTTAAATTGTGTACACTTACATCATCATCAATCAGCCCTTTTTTGCGTCCACCACGGACATAGGCCTACCCTAGAGGTGTTTTTAGCCAAAATCCGTCTCCACCCTCTATCAACCCGTTGGCCACGGTTTGATAGAAGAAACTTCTGTGAAACTGCATTTCCTCAGGTCCTTCCGTTTGAACAGTTATACCGCTGTGACTCGGTCGTCAGAGCCTCGTTTGTTTTAGCGGGGTGTACCACGTGCAGGTGAGGTTGGCATTTGGGCTAGTTCTCGTTTTGCCCCTTACACCCCACACACTTACATACAATTATATAAATTTTTAAAAAATTTATATAATACATTTTGTATAAAAATAATTTTTGAAATTATCAAAGTTTTATTTAATGACGGCTTACATTTGACAATAGATACCTTACCTTATCCTTATGCTCAGCTGATAATGCCAAAGTGCAACACAGACATATCGCTGTAGTCACGACCCTATATAAATCATATAAATCATATATTTTTACCTGATATATTGTTTATGTATATATTGATATATTAGGTAAAAAAAGTTACAACAAAAATTACAAATATATACCTCAAACATAAAAGTATTGACTGCCTCCTGAATATTTAAATCATACATAAGATCCTGGCGAGATGCGGTTATTAAAAAATCCAACATTGCATCGTTTTCTTTGTACTAAATCAAAATATATTATTGGTAAAATATATAATATTTCAAAATATACATATTAAACAGATCGGTACGAATTTGATAACTTAATATAATGCTTCTGTGACTCCTTGTGCTTATATAACATTAACTACGTTGAAAATTTAAACTACATTTAAAATTTTAAACTGTATAATGTTAATAAAACATAATTTATTTACTATACATTATTTATATATATATATATATATATATATATATATATAAATTATGTTTTATTAACATTATAGAGTTTAAAATTATATTTATTATTATATTTATATTAATTATATGTAAATATTAGGTACTTTTAAAATATCTATATTTAATGTAGACATTTTATTATTTATTTATTCATCATCAATCAGCCCATTTGCGTCCACTGCTGGACATAGGCTTCCCTTAGTGTTATCCATGTCTCTCGCTGCTCTGCGACATCTATCCAGTTATTCGTTATTTTCTTTATATCGTCAATCCATCTTGTTGGTGGGCGTCCTCTGCTTCGACGAGCATCTTGCGGTATCCACTCCAAAATTTTCTTTGTCCAACGGTCGTTGTTCATTCTTGCTACATGACCTGCCCAGTTCCACTTTAACATTGTTATACATGTCACTGCATCAGTCACTCCTGACATCTGTCTAAGTCTTACATTTGACACTCTATCTCTCAAGGAAATTCCGAGCATAGACTTTTCCATGGCTGTTTGTGCTACACGAATTTTATTCACTGTTTCATTTGTCAATGTTAGGGTCTCAGTTCCATATGTAAGCACGGGGAGTACACATTGATTAAAAATCTTTCTCTTTAAACAGATTGGAATGTCTCCTCTTAGAAATTTGCTGAGCCTGCCAAATGCTGCCCATGCGAGTCCTATTCTGCGTACTATTTCACAAATGTGATTATTTCTTTTTATGCGAATTTTGTGGTCTAGATATTTATACGAGTATACTCGTTTTACGCAGGTTTCACCTAATGTCATTGGCTCACTTATATCTAAGTTTGTCATATATTGAGTTTTGTTAGCATTAATTTTGAGTCCTACTTCTTTCGAAGCTTCGTCTAACCTTCTCAACATGTTGCTTGCTTCATCAAATCGGTCGCTTATTATGACAATATTGTCGACAAAGCGTAAGTGGCTTAGTCGTTTACCATCAATGTTTAGGCCCATGTCCCCGAGATTGATCTTTTTAAACATGTATTCTAAAAGTGTCGTGAACAATTTAGGAGATATTACATCACCCTGCCTTACACCCCTTTCAATACGGAAGTCCTCTGAGTTGTCCTGTAACTTTATGCAAGCTTTTGCTTTTTCATATATGTATTTAATTTGCATTATATATCTGTAATCGATACAACATTCCGTTAAGGCGCAAAGCATCTTTTGTTGGCTTATCGTGTCAAACGCATTTTCATAATTTACGAAGACTAAGACCAAGGACCTGTTATACTCTATACATTTTTCTATTAGTGTTTTCACTACTTGTAGGTGATCATTTGTGCCGAATCCAGATCTAAAACCGGCTTGTTCGGGTGGTTGGTAAGAATCTAGCTTATTTATTATTTTTTTTGTTATTATCCGCATGTATAATTTGTATAAATTCGAGAGTAGACTTATTGGACAATAATTTTTAAGATTCGTGATGTCTCCTTTCTTGTGTAGTATTATTATTATGGCACGGTCCCATTGGGAGGGCGTTATTGTATTTATCAAGCACAGGTTATACAGCTCGCAGATTTTTCTATGTAAAGGATCTCCTCCTTGCTTTATATCCTCTATTTCGATCTCATCGTCTCTTGCTGTTCTGTGATTTTTCATTTCTTGTAGGGCAGCTCTGAATTCATCTATTGTGATGTTTGGTATTTTTTCTGAATCTGCGTTGATCATTGTTGGGACATTCGCCTGCGCAGCGTTGGCGGCCGGGTCGCTATAAAGTTCTTGGTAGAATAGTCTGACAGTTTGTAGTATCTCTACTTTACTTGAAACTATTTGACCAGTCTGGTTTCTTATCTTAGTAATGTTTTTTCTTCCTTCTGCAAACGTTCTTCTAAGTGATCTTAGATCTTTGTTTTCTTCGATAATTTTTGTCACTTCCTTTGTATTAAAGGTTCTAACATCTTTCCTAATTGCTTTAGATATCTTTTTATCTAATTCTCTTAATCGGTCCGCATTTGTACTATTATATGGTAACTCTCTTCTTTCTTTCATTAGTTTAAGCGTGTCTGCACTAAGTTTATCGTTTTTTGTCGAGATGTTTTGTTGCTTAGCTTTTGCCGTGTTTATTATGTTTGTAATTTGTGTATTTAGTGTCTCGACATTTTGTTCTTGTGTTGCTTTTATATTTTTTATGTTATTACTGACATCACTTTGGTATTGTAGCACATCCGCTAGTGGTCTCCGTCTGTTGCCTGCCTTCATTACCATTTTAGCTCTTTCCTTTCGCAAGTTTATCTCTATTCGAGCACAAACCATACGATGATCGCTGCCAATTGTGAATTTGTTTAGTACCGTTACATCGTGGACAATGTTTCTTTTATTTGATATTATCAAGTCAATTTCGTTTTTCCTTTTTCCATCGGGATGAGCCCAGGTCCATTTCCTTTGGGGTGGTTTATCAAAAAACGTATTCATTGCAAACATATTATTCTGCATTTGAAACTCAAGAAGCATTTGTCCTCTGTCATTTCTTTCTCCATAACCGTGAGTACCCAAGGGCCTTTCAGCTTCATCTTCTCTGTGTCCTAATTTAGCATTAAAGTCCCCTATTATCAGTACGTAGTGGGTAGGTGTTTGTTCTATTGCTGTCTTGATATCTTCATAAAAACTTTCTGCTTCTGTATCTAAACGTTTTGATATTGGTGCATATACTTGGATCACTTTGAGGTCGTATCTGCTATTCAGTTTGTAGATAATGTACATAACTCTTGGACTTATACACTCGATTTTAGTTACATTTTGTACGTGCTCTTTATTTATCAAAAAAGCTACTCCTCCATCCTTTACATTGTTTGTTCCATTGTGGTGTAGTATGTTTCCAGAATTCAGTATCAACTTTTGGTTTCCCCTCCTTTTATGCTCGCTTATTCCTAGAATATCCCATTTAATGTGTGTCAATTCCTCTTCGAGTTCTTGGAGCTTCTTAGCTGTTGATATTGTTCGAACATTTAGAGTGGAGATGTATAGTCGCCTTCTATGGTAGCCTAGCCGAACCCGGTGATTCTTAGCACCCTCTGTCCGCCGCCCTTTCTGACTGCTACCGTAGTCAGGGGGTGGCAGACCGCCGGGGACTGAGGGCCGTAAATTTTGACGTCTGTTCATAGTTTTTTTAGTTTTAACTTTGGGGGATTTTTAGCCAAATACTCTTATCACGCTGGCCAATGCGGGATAGAGGAGACTTCTGTGAAACTGCATTTCCTCAGCTTCCGTTTGAACAGTTATACCGCTGTGGCTCGGTCGTCAGAGCCTCGTTTGTTCTAGCAGGGTGTACCACGTGCAGGTGAGGTTGACATTTGGGCTAGCCTCTCTGTCTCATTACAGCTTTTGCCCCTTACACCCCTATTTTTTTATTAATATCTATATAATAAGTATCTATATTTAAGATATGTTTTAGAACTTTACACACAATTATTAAACAGCGATTTGAAGAATAGCTACTAATTGCAATACGTACTTCCTATCGCTTCTGAGTCATCTCGCTCTATCGATGTGTGTGTATCGTTGCCAGAGCTTTGCAAGTATCGACCATTAGTGCGTTCATGATAAAGTTTTCTTTCAGCAATAATCTATGAAAACAACATGTTTATTTTAAGATGTATATAAATCCACTAGTTGTATGTTAAAAATATTTATAAATTATTTTATAATATTGTTATATGTAGTCAAATAGAATTTTTATTGTAATTTCTTAAAAAAGATAATGTTTAAATATTAAATAGCATTTTTACAAACTCGTTCAGTACATCCATGTAATATCTTTAGAACCTTCTTTTGCTCTCTGCCTTTTGATGTTAAGGAGAATATCCAGTCGACCCACAGCCATAGCCTCATTAATCTAAACTATAATTAATGAATTATACATAATTAATAAATGATACTTTAAGATGATTTAATTAAGATATCATTTTGCAAAAACTTTCTTTTTTCTACAAAAACTACTATATTTAATAATATTTTAGTAACTACATAAAAAGAGAATATACTAATAAATCACTAATAAAGTTAGCTAAAAAGATATGTAGAATCTCTTATTTAGTATTACACACACATATTACACCTTTTTAACTATTTATTCTTAGAGATGTATTTAGCTCTATATCACTATTTGATTACACATTGTGGTTTCATTATATATTAATATTTAACGTTTAAAAAATTTTAAATAATGTTCACTTTTAAATAACAATTTACCGCATATACATTATATGTACTATATTATACATCTCTAATTACTAATAAAAATTATGTTTTAAATTAGGTTAAATTATTTATCTCATGTGTTATATTATTGTGATATAATTATACATATAAATCCATATCTCTTCTTACCACAGAATATAGATATATAAATAGAATGTAATACATATACTATAGTTACTTCACAGATAGCACAAGACATTCTACAATTTCATCTCCAGAGAACTGTTTCAGAGCACTCTGGATTGTTTTAGGATGATTTTGGGACATTTTTTTGTTATATGATTATTGACTATTATATCCATAAATTACCTATAAATAAAAAGTTTACCCATCCGATGAACCGCTTCTCGATACTGCTGCTGGAACGCACCTAAGCCTTGTAGAGAAATTCCCATGACAGTCTGCAAAAATGTTTGTAAAAGTATCATGATAATGTTATATACATATTTTTGTTCTATTTATTTTAAAACTATCTATGGCTGCATAAATGATAACATATATAAATTAGTATTTTATGATATTTTTATGTGAAAAAATTGTATTTTGTCTTATTCGTTAATGGAAATAAAACTTTGTAAACTATAAACACACCGTACCACATATTGTATTCAGAGTATGCCCTTATAAAAATTTTTCACCGTTTTTGGCCCGTTTTTGACCCGCGAAAACGGTCAGTTTGAGTGGTAAAAACGTACATTTGATTCAATGAGTACGATCCGTTTTTAGGGCGCAAAGGGGCAATTTTCCGTAAAAATGAGTAGTTAAAACGGATTGCGTACGAGTATATCCGAGTGGTAATAACGTATTCTTATGAGTATTTTTGAGTGGTAAATACGTGCTGTGTGTAAATTTGAGGTGTAAACACGTACATTTAGCTACGAGCAAAAAATATTCGTTTAGCATTCATAAATACTCACATAGCACATTTTGGCTGCGTTCCGATATTCACTGCAAGTACCGAAAATCTATAGTGTATGTGATGTAAACTATAGATTTTCAATATTTGCAATGAATATTGGAACGCAGCTTTTGAAATAAAATAATCAAATAATCAATCATTATAATTGTTCATTTATTTATAGTAGTTTAAAACATTTATATAAATTTATATAAATTATAAAAATTCGTGGACATATTTTTAAGTTTGTAGAATAAATGTACTTCAATTTAGAGACAATCCGCGGATATTTTCTTGTGAGTAAAAAAGAAACGTACTAACGTGTTGTTACTCATCAACGGAAAATTGAGTATTGAAAACGGACAACCTACTTCGTCCTCATCTTTGTGAGTAAAAAAGGAACGTATTAACGTATTGTCACTCATCGACTGAAAAACGAGTGTTAAAAACGGACAATCCACTCAAAAATACTCATACACATACTCGCGTATACTCGTCATGCTCTTTCGCAATAGACTAAGCGTGCTTGAGAGTGCAAGAAACGGACATAAAAATGATAAAACGGGCTAAAAGCGGGCTAAAAACGACTTATATGAGGTGTAAAAGCGGTGAAAAATTTTTATAAGGGATGTTCACTGGCAAATGGTAATAAATCTTTTACAACTGTGCCTCCTGCATTTTTCAAAGATTTGGTCATGTTTCCGCTTTCCTCAATCAAAATCTTAACAAACTGCTGCAATATATTAAAATAAAATGCGGAGGTTAATATCTTTCGTCGTGAATGTCATTTAGCACCTAAAACATAAGTAAACACATAATTACATAAATGCATAATTGTGAGATAACGATGTAAAACAAATATTGTGATGAGAATAATATCTTTTATTCATTTTTTAATTGATTGATTTTTAATAACCATTGATTATTTAAAAGTTATTCTTTTTTGTATTTAAATATTTGTGATAACATATTGTGATATAAAACATACAAAATAGAAATTCTTTGTAATTCTTTTCAATTTCCTTTTAACTTATTTACTTCCTCACATTCTTTTTCGTAATACACACATTTTATGTTTTTTTATAACTGAATTCAAAAAGAGACAAAAATTGGGAACTTGTGAATAGACGTATATTTATCAAAATAATTACATATGCATATTCATATCAACGTTCCAATTATTTTACTTTATAAGGGAGAAAATATTATTATATAAATTTATTATTTATATATATGTATATGTGTACTACATACTACTTAAATCTGCTTGCAGAGGTTTATTTTATTATCAACCAAATTAAAACTTAAAACTCAATAATAAGTAAAAAAAAAGTTAAAAATTCATATATTATTTATGTTAATATTATTATGGTCAGTATTCATAATCTGTTCTTATTTTAATGTGCCTGATCTCCTTGTCTTTTGCTCACATGCCAGAAAAGGACAACACAAATACGCACACAAAGAAAAAACATGTCATGTGCGCTCGGGGATGTGCGTTTGATGGGGATGAGAGACGATCAAAAGAAAAGAAGAACAGATTTACCCCGGGAAGCTATTTCTGCACTGTACATGTTGCCAAGCTCTCTCTTATGGTAGGGGCCGGTCTATGTATATAAGTCTATGGCTAAAAAACCGTGTTGGTAACTCAATGTTTTTAATTCTATCTAAATTTTCATGTTCTATATTATCATCATCGTTTAAGTTCAGTCGTCGCTCCAGCATCCCCTTAAGATGTTAATACGACTTTGTGATTGGTTTATAATATCTTAAGGATAATTATGTACTATTACGGACCACCCTCCGATGACCTTGACCTTAACATGTTGTCCTCCTAAGTGACTTTTGGAAGGTTTTAGTCGTTGGTCATTACTCGTTAAAAAGTTATAAACAAAAGAAGTTTTACACTGTGTGTGTATATGCCTTCATATTACATTCTTTACTAAGATTGCATTCCAAAATGTCTTATTTGAGGAAAATTTTACTCAATACTCTCAATACTACAATAGCTCACGTCACATATACTATAGAAATTGAGTAATTTGGAATGCAACCTAAGCATAGATTGTCTCTACTATTCCTGTTGTTGATATTTCTTATGATTTTGGAAACGGTATTCGAAAATAAACCAGTATACGATAGGTTTTCGTACAGATAACATTCTGATCATTCGTCTCAAAATGAAATTCTATGAATTTCTTGCTTTAACAACGAGATACGATGAATTATTAGACTATTTGTGAACAAAAAAAATGTGATTCATAAAGAAATAATATATCCGCGTTGCAAAAATAAAACTGGATAATAAACTGAATAATGAATCATTAGTTATTTATTGCACACATCATTACTATAAACAATTGCAAAAATGCACGCAAAAGAATAATTTGTAACTTTATACAGCCAATCCCAAATGACCTCCAAAAAGTGTGCGAAATTTGAAATATGGTGTAAGAGTAAAAACGCGTAAAACATAGGTTCGCGTCAAAAATTACAAACTTATGTGGAACCTCATTTCGCATTGAAAAGTGTACGCGTGGAGGCAGTGTATTCCGCCCCCCCTACGGGGGGGGAGCTCCACTACCGAGAAACATATGTGTAAGTGTGGGTGGAACTCGCTTCGCATGGAAAGTTGTAAACCCATGTGGAACCTCACTTCACATTAAAATCTGTAAAAAACAGTAACGTCAAAAGGTAAGAGGTTTAAACAGTGTGTCTCCAGATCATCCATTACTAAATCAGCAAGAATAGGAGAAAGAGGAGATCCCATTGGGCTACCACACACACACACACACACACACAAAGATCTGTTCATAGAACAGTCCCCCAAAGCTAAAACAAAAAAGATCCAACAAAAAGATCCAAAGAACCGTTTGATCTCGGCTGTAGGAGTTATCAAAAATTTCGAAAATTATTGTTCTACAATAATAATTGTTGTAAGTTAGATAAAAAAGTGGCTGACTCTACCCGAAATTCTATAAGTAATGTGTTGGTCAATGTATTCAATACGGACAAGCACATCAATCTAGTGGATAACTTTATTTTACGCGAATTTAATAAATGTAAAAAATTTTTAAGATATAATAACGATATTTTTGTTACTAAAGCTGGTAAAGGCCAAGTAACAGTTGTAATGGACAAGAATTCTTACCATGAAAAAATGGAAACTATACTCAATGACCAAACCACCTACAGAAAACTAAAACGGAATCCAACAAATCTATCGTTAACAAAATGCATGACATAATAAAAACGTGGTTGAACAACAATATCATTGACCAACACACTTACAAATCCTTGTTGTGCACAAACAGAAATTCCCCGAGACGCTACGGGTTGCCGAAGATCCACAAAACTGGCAACTTCTCGCATTATTGTATCAACATCTAGGAGTCCGTTACAGTATACCGAGATTCCTACATAACATTTTGGAACCTCACTACTTCATAAGCACATAGCACGGTGCAATATTTAAGTATTTATGAGAAATTTGCATAGACAGGTTTTCGTGCGCCTTTTGTATCAAGTAGTAAATGAAGTTAGAAGATAGCAACCCTAGCCTTTAAATTTTTTAATTTTTATTTTTTCTTTAATTTAAAATTATTTTTAAATTTAAATTTATTTTTTTTTTATTTTTATTTTTTTAATTAAATTTTAAGCGGACTGGAACGCTGTTTAAGGTTGCAGGTTTAAATCCTGCTTTTCCCAAGCTCTTTTTTAAATGTAAATTTTTTCCCAAGCTCTTTTTTAAATGTAAATTTATACAAAATGTGAATGATTAAATAATAGCAAATATCTGGCAAAATGTAATTTTGGAGATTTTTATTAAATATCGATATCAATTATATTGCTATTATTTGGAGTCGTTAAGTCAAAAAAATATTATTTTTATTATTAAATTTAATATTTCATATTAACATGCATATTTTACGCTGCATTTACGTTTGCAACCATACAAATAATATCAATTTGATTCATATCGATATTTAGAAAATCAGTTTAAAATCACATTTAAAATAATGTGAACAATGTGTTATAAACGTAGCTTCAACTGTGAACTGAATCAAATAGCCAAAGAAGAGCAAAAGATATCCTTACCCTAACTCTCTTAGGTAGAAAATGACAGTTTCCCCAGTTAACGACTATTGCAATCGAGTCCCCAGCAACAAAAAAACTTTCACAGCCGTAAAAAAAACGCTAACTAGACATACAAGTATAATATAATGTTAAAATAAAATATCTGGCAAAATGTAATTTTGGAGATTTTTATTAAATATCGATATCAATCATATTGCTATTATTCGTATAGTTGCAGGCTTATTCGAGACCTTCCAGTCAACCACTTCTCGAACTATCTGCCTAGAACATACAGTGAGGTCAAGAACCTTCTTTCTTACCGCTAAAGGTTCACAGTCCTTATTGAGAACTTGAGATCTATTGCTACCAGAAATTCCAATAGACTTCTTCTCTCGTTCGTGCCCGAAATTCCCTAAACTGTGGGATGCGCATTAGAGTCAGAGAGATCTGGTTGTCGTGGCAATTTAGTCACCAGGTTCGGCGGTGTTGTGTTCACTCCATCAAATTGACTGAACTATTTTTCTACTCCTTTCTGCTTTCCCGATGACCTTAATCTCGACTGCTACCTTATCCCTAGAATATAATCAGGTATTAATCATCGATGCCCTTAACAGACTCTACTAATATTTCTAAATTCTGCATCTATTTATCTTTTTTATGCGTGTATAAAACTTGGTTCAAAATAAAGTTTTTACTTCGCAAAGCTCCCTTATAAAACAAAAATATTATAAAATCTTTTCAAAATATTATACATAAATAATATAAATATAAATTTAATAGAATTATATCTTATTTTTCTGTAATTGATTGTTGTGATTTTACATCAAATAAAACGGACTTAAAATAAAAATTTAGCATTGAAACTTACAA